>PVJN01018034.1:6384-39714 GCA_004026805.1 Lasiurus borealis
GGGGGGGGGGGGGGGGGGGGGGGGAAAGAGCAGGTCAGGATGGGAAGGACGCGAGTCATCGAGGCTGTGCTGGCAAAGGTCAATGCCAGGACCGGCAGGTGTGCCCTGGACTTAGCACCGAGTTCACTGGGCTGGTGGCGGCGGAGGGACGGGCACAGGTGCCTGATGGCCGCAGGGCCCGGGCGACAGGCAGAGGACGTCCCGAGAGGCTGGCAGTCGCAGGGGCGAGGGAGCGGTGGCTGCAGAGACACGGGGTCTAGAAAGACCAGGAGGAAGGGGGCCTGTTACAGGTGGTGGCGGGGAGTCCACAGACAGGGTGCAGTGGGAAGACAGAGAAAAGGGCTGAGGGAGCAGGCGCCATTCCTGAGAATGGCAGAAGATGGGTCCAATAGGAGCCAAGCAGCCAGCCGCAGGCAGGAAGAGGGTCCCCCTTCACTTCACAGGAAGAGACACAAGGAAGGCACAGGGAGAGCATTGTGCTCAGTGAAATAAGACAGTCAATGGAAGAAAAACACCACCTGATCTCACTCACTTATGGATAATAAAGAACATTATAACGCGATGAACAAAAAGGTAGATGCAGAGGCAGCAAAGAATCAAACAGACTCAAATTACAGTGGGAAGGTTAGGGAGAGGTGGGGGAGAGAAGAGATCAACCGAAGGACTGTATGCATGCATATAAGCATCACCAATGAATGCAAGACACTGGGGGTGAGGGTATACATTGGAGGGGGAGGGCAATGGGAAGATATGTATACATGTAATACATTAATAAAAAAAAATAAAAACACTATCAATCACTAAAAAAAAGGAAGGAAGGAAGAGAAAGAAAGGAAGAAAGGAAGAAAGGAAGAAAGGAAGAAAGAAAGAAAGAAAGAAAGAAAGAAAGAAAGAAAGAAAGAAAGAAAGAAAAGAAAAGAAAAGAAAAGAAAAGAAAAGAAAAGAAAAGAAAAGAAAAGAAAAGAAAAGAAAAGAAAAAAGAAAAGAAAGAGAAAGAAGGAAGGAAGGAAGGAAGGAAGGAAGGAAGGAAGGAAGGAAGGAAGGAAGGCGCAGGGCACTGGGCAGGAGGCTGGGAGGCCCCAGCTCCCGGGTTCAGCGTCTCTCCCAAAGGCAAGGAGGAGGGAGGCGTCTGAGAAAGACACAAACCGCTTGGAGCAGCCCCTGTGGCCAGGGGCAGAGAGAGAAGCCTAAGGCAGCAAAACAAGCCCTGGGCAGAGCCCCTGGCCCGGCCGAGGTGCCCGCAGGGGCCTCCTGCTGGGTGACAGGTGCCGGTGCCACTTCCCCAGCTGCCCTCCCAGGCAGGGCAGAGCTCTGCCAGCCGGGGCCACGGGAGGACAACGGTGCATGGAGGCGGCGACGAGACAGCGGTGTGGAGGGGAGAAGCCTGGACGGGCAGGGGGCGTGTGCCAAGGGCTGGGGGGCCCGGAGCTCGGGGAGCAGGCCGGTGAGGCTCGGGGTTTCAGAGGGGGAACGGGGAACTCCAGGCGATGGCACAGCCCGGGTTGTCACGGGCGCTGGGTGAAGCAGGGCAGAGGGGCCCGCCCTGAAGGGGAGATGGTCAAGGCCGGAGGCAGGTCATCAGGATCCAGAAGGCCTCCGCAGCAGGACACGGGAGGATCCCCGTTTCCCCAGGCAGAGAGCCGGGGAGGCAGGGGAAGGAGACGGTGGTGTAACGAAAGGTCCCCAGCCCCCTTCCTGCACCCGCCAACCAACAAGAACCAGGCCCACCCTCCTGTGCATCCATCAGCGACTGGGCCCCAGGCACACTACACAGTCTTTTTATATATTTTATTGATTCTTTTTCTTTTTTAATATATTTTATTGATCTTTTAGAGAGAGGAAGGGAGAGAGATAAAAAGTCAGAAACATCGATGAGAGAGAGACATGGATCAGCCACCTCCTGCACGCCCCACAGTGGAGATGTGCCCGCAAGCAAGGTACATGCCCCCGACTAGAATCGAACCTGGGACCTTTCAGTCCGCAAACCAACGCTCTATCCACTGAGACACACCGGTCTCGGCTATTTTATTGATTCTTCACAGAGAGGAAGGGAGAGGGATAGTGAGTTAGAAACATCGATGAGAGAGAAACATCCATCAGCTACCTCCTGCACACCTCCTACTGGGGATGTGCCCGCAACCCAGGTACATGCCCTTGACCAGAATCAAACCTGGGACCCTTGAGTCCGCAGGCCGACGCTCTACCCACTGAGCCAAACCGGTCAGGGCGACTACACAGTCTTATTGTATAAAACAGTGGCTAAGAATTTCCCCCACGTCGTGCAGCCCAAACATGCTGGACCCCAAAGCTGAGGTTCAGGCTTGCAGACACCCCGTGGCAGGGCCCCGCGGCCCGCAGGGACAGCGTAGATTGCATTATCTATGCCCCAGCGACCGCTTGTCCCAGGCTCGGGCTCTCTCTAATTGCCCCTCACTCCAGCTCCGCAGAGGAGGAGGGGTCGGGTCGGGGGGCCGCCCGCGGCTGCCTAACGAGCTGCACTCTCCTCCTGAATGGCCGACTGTCCCCGCTGAAACAGGGGCCAAGTAATTACCCAGAGACCTTTAAAAAGAGCCTCGGCGAGACGAGCTCACAGTTCCAGAACAAACACGAGGACACAGCAGTTTTTAAGGAGACGGGCGCCCAGCATTCACAGTTCTCAAAGAGCTGCCTGGATCCCCCTCCGCAGGGAAAATCCCTGCCTTCCCACGTCCCCCAACAAAGCGGCCAGTGTGCGTCCACGGCAGTGACCGCGAGCTTCGCTGTAAGGAGGACAGGGACCCATCGCCCGGGTTTCACGGAATTACAAAATACAGTGGTACCTCGAGATACGAATTTAATTCGTTCCGTAACCTTGAGGCGTGGGAAACTATGAGACGCTCGAGTCGCGGTAAACTGGTGGGTCGTGTGCCACCGGCGGATCTGCTCGATGACTCCTATCTCAACTGTTGCTCGTATTTCAAAGCAAAAATCACTCGCTCAACGGCTCGTATCTCAAAAATCTCGTATGTTAGGGCACTCGTATTTCGAGGTACCACTGTATCGGTGGTACTCGGCCAGTGTGTCTCAGTGGCTGAGCATCAACCTCAGAACCGAGAGGTCACGGTTCGGTTCCTCATCGGGGCACATGCCCAGGTTGCAGGCTTGATCCCCAGTCGGGGTGGGGTGGGGAGGGCGTGTGCAGGAGGCAGCTGATCCATGATTCTCTCTCATCACTGATGTTTCTCTCTCTCTCTCTCTCTCTCTCTCTCTCTCTCTCTCTCTCTCCCTTTCCTTTCTCTCCGGAATCAACACAAATATATAATAAACTTAAAAATTGGTGTCCCAGTAATGGGGCAATTTAAAAAAAAAAGAGAGAGAAAATAAAATAGAACTATAGGCCGATGGCCAATACAGTGGTACCTCGAGATATGAGTTTAATTCATTCCGTAACCTTGAGGCGTGGGAAACTATGAGATGCTCGAGTCGTGGTAAACTGGTGGGTCGTGTGCAGCCGGCCGATCCACGCGATGACTCCTATCTCAAATGTTGCTCGTATTTCAAAGCAAAAATCACTCGCTCGACGGCTCGTATCTCAAAAATCTCGTATGTTAGGGCACTCGTATCTCGAGGTACCACTGATTAACAAGCGAAACAGGCATCCACAGTCATTGGGTTTGTAATAACGTGGTAATTGTTGGTTCAGACGCCAATAAGAGAAGGCAGAAAGGCCTAGAAGAGTTCGGAGGTTGGGAAGGAGTCTTCCCGGGTGACACAGGCGAGGGGAACTGGAGCCGTAACCCTAGAACTTCACGCCCTCCGGGGCGCGCCTGGCCTGGCCACCCGCAGCCCCTCTGCGCTGCCCCCAGGAAGCGCAAGCCCCAGGCCGCTGCCTGGAAAGCACCGGCACCTTCTGGCACCTTCCGGAATAACCGGCGAGCCCCGGCCTCGTCCTCACTTCCTGCCGCCCTGGAATAAACCCGGCTCCGGTGTCCACGGTTCTTCCCACCCTCCCCTCCCCAGGCCCGGCCTGATCTTCTGTCCCCAGGCGCTTCCATTCCCGAGGAGCACCTCTGACTCGCTTGAGCATCAGAACAGCTGTGCCAGGGAACCTGCTACCCTCCCGGCCGGCGGGTGGGGGAGCCGAACCCCTCCCTCCCTCCTCAGCTCACACTGGCTCCCCTCCACCCCCCACCCCGAGGCCATGGATTTGCAGGGAGAGAAGGAATCTCAGATCCTTCAACCACTTAGATTCATTGCTACCCAGCACACATCACACACATCACCCCTTTCCACTGGCGGCCAGGACCCCGCTGGGCCTGCACCCCCACCCAACCCTCCCCGCTCTCCCTGCTCCTGCTCCCATACTTTTTTTAAAAAAATATATTTTATTGATTTTTCACAGAGAGGAAGGGAGAGGGATAGAAAGTCAGAAACATCGATGAGAGAGAGACATCGATCAGCCGCCTCCTGCACGCCCCACACTGGAGATGTGCCCGAAAGCAAGGTACATGCCCCCGACCGGAATCGAACCCGGGACCTTTCAGTCCGCAGGCTGACGCTCTATCCACTGAGTCAAACCGGTCTCGGCCTGCTCCCATACTTTTCACAGGGGGACCTATGAGAGAGGCACCTCAATTCATGAGCCTCCCCTGCTCAGAACCCTCCAGCACCTTCCTTCCCATCAAACTCAGACTCAAATCTCAGCTCCTGACCGCTGCCCAGCAGTCCAGCGGGATGCAGGCCTGCCCCAGCACCCCCGATCTGCGCGCATTTCTCCAGGGGCTTCCCGCACTCGAGCCGCACTGGCCTTCCGGCCCTTTGTTGTGGTCTGCTCCTCCTAGAATGTTCTGCCTCCCTTTTCCCCAAGGTTCACCACCGTTATTGGGGTCTGCTCAGCCACAGCCTCCCTACACACACCCTTGTGGCCGCCCCGCCCCCTGCCCACATCTATGTCCCCTCGTCAGCACCTACACCTGCTACTCTGTCGTGTCCTCCTGTCCCCAGACGGTCCAGTTGACTGCCCTGCCTCGATGCCCCGCCCAGGGAAGAAACGCAACCCATACCCAGCCATTGTCCTAAATAGACGGCCATTGCTCCTTCTGCCAAGAATGCCCTGCCTCCTCCCGCCACAGGTGACTCCCGCTTGTAGAAAACCCACGAAAGCAGGACCAGCCGGCGCTCTGGAATAAGCATAAACCACCCAGCAAACACACTGGGGTGCACACGGACGCAGGTTGACCGTGGCCTGCGGCTCGGGCCCCTGCACCCACCCGCTGGGGCTGCGGCTGTGCGAACAGGCCTCTCCTTCACCATCCCCTCCTGCAGGATAAGTGAATTAGGGAAACGAAGCAAGGCCGTGCCTGCTTTCCATCGCCAGCCTCTGAGTTGGCAGAGGCATCACTGTGCGCATTAGTTGCCCGGTTCAGTGTTTCTCTGCTCGGGCTGACCTCAGGCCAGAGTTTGGCTTTTGGGCTTTTTTTTTTTTTAATTTTTTTTACAACTCAATCATGTTTAAAAATCCAAAAGAGAATTTCTTTTTCTAAAATACTTATATTTACTCTCTTTTAAAGAAAAGTGCCCAGGTTATAGGCACTGTAGGAGTGAGTAGGTTTCTCAAAACGACTTCTGATGCCCTGACCGGGTTGGCTCAGTGGAGAGACCATCAGCCTGCGGATGGAAGGGTCCCAGGTTCAATTCCGGTCAAGAGCAGCTGACTGATGTTTCTAACTCTCTATCCCTTTCCCTTCTTCTCTGTAAAAAAGAAATAATAAAATACATTAAAAAAATAAAACTACTTCTGAGAGCTGTAGCCATTTCTGGAGTTAAGAAATGACACTAATGCACGTCTTACTTCATTATATTTTAACTAGAGGCCCCGTGCATGAAATTCATGCACTCGTGGGTCCCTTAGCCCTGCCTGCACCCTCTCACAGGCCAGGAGCCCTCAGGGGATGTCCAAAGGCAGGAGTCGGACATCCTTAGCTCTGCTGCGAAGGCGAGAGAGGATCCCGCCTCCACCTCTGTGCTCGCCAGCCGTCAGCCCAGCTCCTGTGTTGAGCGTCTGCCCCCTGCTGGTCAGTGCACATCATAGCGACCGGTCATTCCGCCATTGGGTCGATTTGCATATTAGCCTTTTATTAGGTAGGATAACAATATGAGATGTTGGCCTCGCAGCCACAAACATAATGTCAATACAGTGGTACCTCGAGATACGAGTGCCCTAACATATGAGATTTTTGAGATACGAGCTGTCGAGCGAGTGATTTTTGCTTTGAAATACGAGCAACAGTTGAGATACGAGTAATCGCGTGGATCGGCCGGCTGCACACGACCCACCAGTTTACCTCGACTCGAGCGTCTCATAGTTTCCCAAGCCTCAAGGTTACGGAACGAATTAAACTCGTATCTCGAGGTACCACTGTATATAACAAGGTCAGCCCTTTGAAGTAAACCGGAGGGAACTTCTATAAGGAAGCTTGTGTGGCCCCAAGAGCTTGGAAGAGGAGCACAGATGTCTGGCCACCTCCCAGGACACTTGCCGTGAAAGTCAGTCCCCAGAACAAGGGAGCCCGTCTGACACTGACCGCACCTGGGGCTGCAGGTGGAGACACGGGTCCCTACGAAAGTGCGGGGACGGGGAAGGAGGATGGAGAAGGGACACGGGACAGCTTCCTGATAAAATCTGGTCAGTGAGGCCCCGGGAGCGGTGGCAAGAAAGAGAGGTCTTCAGCCAAACCAACAACGCGCAGACCACGTGTGAGAATAAACAAATGAGAATAAACAAAAATAACCCGCATCTCCCCGCTTCCTTCCTGGCCCCCCGCTGGCTCATCAGGCTGTCGGGCCCTAAAGCCACAGAAGCTAACTGTGCCGTGTCAAACCAGATCCAGAGAGCGGTCACCTGTGGACTTACCTGCAGCTCCTTACACTTTCTACACCAGGACGTGGTTCACGGCGAACTCAAACTGGGCAAGCTTTCTGCATGTCCTCTGCTAACTCCACCCGGGGTTACACCGAGAGGCCCGCGAAGGAGAAAAAGGGGAAGAATGGGAGGGAGGAAGGGAGGGCGGCTAAGGGGGGTGAGAAGAACACGGAAATAGAGAGAGAGGAAAGAGAGAGCGGAGAGGCAGACAGGAAAAGACAGGGAGACAAAGACCGAGGAGGGGGGAAGGCGCAGAGAGAGGCAGAGAAGGCAGAGGAGCAGGGGCAGAGAGCGCGGCGTGCCTCGCGGAGAAGCCGGCGGCTCCCCGGCCATGCCCTGCGCTGGGCCGTATGTGGGAAGCAAGCGGACACGCCTGGCACGCGGCCCAAGAACATCTGCCAGGACTGGAATGGCCCTAAGAATAGCACAGCTGGTGTCCCCAGCCTAATGAGCTCACCACCCCCCCTGGGACCCCTCCTTCCCCAGCAGCTCCTCCAAGAGAGAGGAGGCGCCCAGGCAGGGCCTGTCCCGCCCTCTGCCCTCCCCCTCCACCCCCTCTTTCCTTAAACCACCCCCACCCATCTTCCTGAGTGAGGTCACTGCACCCAGCCGCTGGGAACAGATGCTGGGAACAGATGCGTCCTTCGAGGGGAAAGCCAAACAAAAATCTGGAAATAAAACCTGGGGGCATCACTACAGACCTTCCAGACGGCATGAGGATCGCCCTTCTCTACCAACAAACTCAACAGCTTCGATGAAATGGACCGACTCCCTGAAATATGCAACTCGGCCAAGCTATGGCAAACCGAAGAACCGAAGATCTGAGCGACCCACCGCCTTTCACAGAAAGGGAACTGCTCGTGACAATCCGCACGCAGCGAGAGGCTGCTAAGCCACCCAGGGTGCCCTGCAACCTGGGGGCAGGGGACAGGCCGCTGCTGGAGCCCTGGTGACTCATGGTGTGTGTGTGGGGGGAGGGCAGTCATGGGGGGGAGGGCAGTCGGTGACAGGCTTGACTTCCTCACCGACCAGGCCTGTTGCTAGGAGGAAACCAGGCACGCAGCGCTGGAAAGGGGTGGGGGATGTGAACAAAGAACGGGGCGAGTTGACAAAGGGGGAACGTTTTAACCCTTCCTGGTGCGACTTTGGGGAACTTTTTCCCCCAAAGCTGCACACTTTTCTCCAGCCCAGCCGGCCCCGAAAAGGCACCGCCGCACCTTCGCCTGGGGAAGGGGGAGGATTTCGGCGTGACGGGGAAGCCGAGCGGAAAGTGATGGAGGGGAGACTCCAGGTCGCACGGCTACCCGTCTCCATAGCAATGGGAAGGGGAGCTGAGAAATCTGGGACCTCTCTCTTGCAGTCCCAGCAACGAATGCATCCTGACCACAAGGAAGGGCCAAAGGGACGAGACCCCTCCCGAGGGCCTGCTCATTCGCCAGGAAAAGACAAAGAGGGCCGCCTGTCAGAAATCGTGCTGGGCAGCCCGGGGGTGCCGGCGAGGGGGCAGGACCCAGGCTGGGGAAGCGGGGTTCTTTCCCTGCCCACCAGCTAAGGGAGGCCCCAGAACACGCGTGAGTCCCGAAAGGTGGGCGATTGTGAAACTCCTTTTTACTGCTAAATGCAGTCACGCACCGAAGACAGTGAGTGCTTTTATGCCATGTTCACGCCTTGACTAAGTTCTCCCAGCCTTGACCACTTCCTGCTGGGACACCGAGGCCACTCTGGCCGCCACTGCAAAATTCACGAAAAGCTTCAGAGAACAATGACTGGATCTTTTTTTAAAAATATATATATATTTTATTGATTTTCTATAGAGAGGAAGGGAGAGGGATAGAGAGTCAGAAACACCGATGAAAGAGACATCGATCAGCCGCCTCCTGCATGCCCCCAGTAGGGGATGTGCCCGCAACCAAAGTACATGCCCTTGACTGGAATCGAACCTGGGACCCTTCAGTCCCCAGGCCAATGCTCTATTCACTGAGCTTCACAGGTTAGGGCTGGCCTTAGATTTTTTAAATATTACACTAAAATATGGATCTCGATTACTTAAGTTTGGGGGCAACAGTTCTCCCTGACCCCTCAAATTTTGTGCCTTAAACAAGCACCTCAGGCACCTCACCCTCGTCCCAGCTCTGGCGCACCCTACATGCTGGTGAACCGAGGAAAAAAGAATAAACACTCAGGCTCCACTGAAATGACTCCAAAGGGGAGGATGGGATGAAAGCAGGAGCCGGAGCACAGGTAAATTCTGCAGAAACAGTATTTCCTATCATGTTGCACTAAAATCTAAGAGTTCCCAAATGAACTAGCACCTTGCACTACCTTACACATTCGGCTCTATTCCTTTTTACCTACATATACATACACCTTGAATCCTCACTACTCCCTCATTGGTGACCATCATTATTCGGATACTTAGTACAGGAGAGTTCGGTCTGTTTTGAGCTTCCTGAAAATAAAATCACACATCATATACATGCTTTTATGTCTGGCCTCTATGTTTGTAATCCTCATTCGAGGATATTTTTTTTTATTGAATGAAAGAGAGAGAGAGAGAGATATCAGTAGCTTCCCGTATGTGCTCCCTCCAGAAATGGAACCCACACCCTGGGTAGGTGCCCTGACCGGGAGTCAAACCAGTGACCTTTCAGTGCACAACCAACTGAGCCACACCGGCCAGGGTGTGTCTGGCCTCTTTTGCTCAACATTATATCTGTAAGTTTCATCCATCGGTTGCATGTATTAGTGTTTCACTCCTTTTTCATCGCTGAGTAGTATTCCATCGAATGGCTATACAATCCTTCGTTCACACAGTCACCAGTTAATGGATATTTGTGGTATGTTTTTTTTTTTCCAGTTTGGGACTATCACGAGTAAAGCGGTGTGACTAAGTACACAGCACTTGTTACTGTTGAATACAAGCCCAAGAGTGAATCACTGGGTGACAAAATACAGGCTCAGCTTCAGTAACTAATGCTAACTTCCCGAGCGGTTGGTCTTTTTGTGTGTGTGGTGCAGGAGGCCTCCTGTGGTCCATGTCCTCTCCCAAAGCTGGCATGGCTAAATTCTTATGTCATCCATTCTCATGGGGCTGCAAACGTATCTTGGCTAAAACGTGCCATTTCTAACGTCCTCCCCATTTTACCAGGAGCCTGTAGTTCTGATGGAACAGAAGCCATAATAGAATCACCAAGAAAGTAGAGTGAAATCTCTCGTTCCGAGCTCACTCGCTTCAGGAACTCACAGACGATGGATACCCACGAGCACGAGCGCACGATACCTGGCCAGGACATGTACAATCCTCAGGGTCAAGATGTTACTATAAGATGTTTACAAGGCTAAGCCGGTGTCTCCTTTGAACCACGGAAAGCCCACGCGATCAACTCTGCAAATGTTTGCACACCTCCCATGTGAAAACAAACCCGAAGAACATTCTAGCCCTTATCTGCCTTGGCCTCTCACACACCGTGATCCCATGAACCCCACCCTTCACTGAAGGAACACTCTCTCCCCGCAAGCATTCCTTATGGCCAACCTCTGCTCAGTCCTCTGTGAATTCTGCTCTACCCGATGCCCCTACTGTCTACAGGTATGCACCCCAAACCCTTCCCCCACACTCACATCTCTCTTCCAAGCCCCAGGCCCAGGTCTAAGTCCCCCTGCCCTAAACGTAAGTCTCCGCTCGGAAACTTCACAAGCCCCCTCATGCCGAAACCGGTTTGGCTCAGTGGATAGAGCGTTGTCAGCCTGTGGACTGAGGGATCCCGGGTTTGATTCCGGTCAAGGGCATGTATCTTGGTTGTGGGCACATTCCCAGTAGGAGGCGTGCAGGAGGCAGCTGATCGATGTTTCTCTCTCATCGATGTTTCTAATTCTCTTTCTCCCTTCCTTTCTGTAAAAAGTCAATAAAATATATTGGAAAAAAAACACACAAAAAAACAGATCCTCCGGGTTCTCACCCTGCACAACTGAGTGATGTGAGTTCAACATGGAAATCTCAGCCTCATTCCTGACTCCACCTCCCCAGCCCCTCACCCTGCCACGACCCCTGCAAAAAGCAAGCTTCATCTCCTCGACATCACTCACAGGACTCCACTTCTCTCCATTCTGCACCATCACTTACTTCCCCAGATGAGATTCTCTCTCTCTCTCTCTCTCTCTCTCTCTCTCTCTCACCTTGAGGAAAGTCAGAGCTTCCACTGCAGGCCTCAGCCGCATCCCGAGCGACCAGGGGAAGGAAGCCAGTCGCCTCTCCTGATGACACCCCGCCTGCCACGGGCCTTCCCCCTGGAAACGCTACCACCTGCATCCTCTCCCGCCCCCGTGACCAGACGTGGATGTAACTTCCGGTCTGAGGGGGAACTGCTCAGGTTTGATGCTGCTGGTCAGGATGCCGTGCAGGATAACAGCCTGATGATGACAAGAGCCCCGGTCTCCCCAGAATATTTACGTTCTTCATCCCCTTCCATATGCGTATCATTCCTCTTCCAGTCCCCAGGGGCGGCCCGGCTAAACATTTTTCAGGGAACATTCCGTAACGGCTCCAACATTCCTCGTGTACTTGTAAGCTCTCTTCTAATAACACAAACTGTTTCCCTTACCTTCCAAGTACAATACACACACATCGACAGCATCAGTCAGCATGTGAGTCTATTTTCCCCAGTGATTACACTGTCCCACCTTCTGATCCACTGTTGTGATCGTACGACTACTCTGCTTGTTTTCTCAAACAGAAAGATATTTGAGTCCAAACACCAAGTCTTAAAGGGATTTCTCTACTGCCTTTCTCCCCAAAGCCAAAGGAGGAAAGTGAGGGATCAGGGGGGTCAAAACCACAGCCACAGCCCTGCCTCAGGCCGTGGGAAGTCTCCCGGTTGGCATCATAAAAACGAAGGCATGCTTGCCCGGCTGGTGTGGCTCAGTGGATGGAGCATCCTCCCATTCACCAAGAGGTCACGAGTTCGATGTCCCATCATGGCACGTGCCAGGGTTGTGGGCTCGATCCGCAGCAGAGGATGGATGGGAGGCAGCTGATCCATGTTTCTGTCTCATCGATGTTTCTCTCTCTCCCTCTCCCTTCTTCTCTCTATAAAAATCAATAAAAACGTATTTTTTTTACAAATGAAAGAATACATGCTCCAAAACTATCTGTGGATGAGTGGATGGATCCTCAGGAGCTCGATAACAACAATAATAATGGCTAACACAGATGCTTACCCTGAGCCAACTACACACATTAACTCATGTGATCCTCTGAATAACCATATGAAGTCATGTTATCAGAATCTCATCAGTAGGAATGCTTTGCATGGCTCAAAACTGACAAAGCACCCATCTTCCGGGCTTTCAACACATCCATAGTGCGCTCCAGTTTAGACAGATGGCCACGGAGATTTTTTACTTTTTAAAGAACTGAATATAAACAAGGCTGTCCCTTCTCAGGGACACACAACGGAGCTGTGTACTCCCCACAGGATTCAGCATTCCGTTTAAAACATTTTCTAGGTGCAAAGGTTGAGATGAAATCCCCACCCTCTGGGTGACACTCTTTCCTTCTCCGCCGAGAGAGCCAGGAAACGGTCCGAGAAATCCCGCACCCACGGGACACGCCCAGAGACACGGCCCCAGTGAGTCACGCCCGCCGCCAACTGCTCATTTCCTTCCCCGCCGTGGATCTCCCGCATCACATGGCTCTTCCTGGACCTCGGCTTTGGTTTGCCGGCTTTTCGTTTGGCGCATTTAACCCCTGGGCACAAGGCCTCCCAATTCCAACTCGGTGACCCGGTAAGACTCTGCCTCCGCCTTTGGTTTAAATAAGCCTCCCTCTTCCTCCCCAGGCTTGAAGCTCGGCACTGCGGGCACAGCTGGTATCTTCGGACCTCTGTATGTGTGTGTTTGCGTATGTAAATGTATGTATGTCTAATATACACTGAGTGGCCAGATGATGATGATCTCTGAACGCATTTTAATCAGGCCCCTCAGTGTATATCCTACATAATAAAAGGCTAATATGCAAATTGTCCCCTTGACCAGGAGTTCGACCAGCAGGCAGGACAGCCAACTGCCCAAGTCCCCTCCCCCTGGCCAGGCTGCCCGGACCCCACTCATGCACGAATTCATGCACCAGGCCTCTAATACTCACACACACACACACACACACACACACACACACACACTGAGTGGCCAGGTGATTATGTATTCAGAGACCATAATCATCTGGCCACTCGGTGTATATAGTCCCTGATGTTAAAATTCTGCCAGATATCTGCCGATGTCAGACCACCAAACACGCCACTCACGGTCCAGGGTCCCCAGGCAAAGCAAGTGTACTCCTGGGATTCAGAGTCACATAGTGTGAAGCACTGTCTGACCGAGTCGCTGTTCCACTGGTTTCCTTTGGAGTTCCCCGACTCACATTCAAAATGAAAAAGACGAGGGAAGGATGGAAGGAAAGCCATAAACACACTGACCCTAAAACAGGCACAGGGCACCCTCGGGACACCCTCAGAATCTGTCTCCCTCGGCACTCACCCACCGAATGAAACATGACGCCCCGGAACCCACCGGCAGAAGTCAGCAAGGGTTGAAGGAAGCGCCCCTAACGTTTCAGGACCTCCCGCAGCTCAAAGGAAGCCAGAGACCATGGCCGGTGTTGGAAGAATAACAGAATGAAGAGGGAGAAAGTGAGTCACAGGAAAGAACAGGTCACACCAATCAGGACGATTATCATCCAAAATGCAGGAAATCGCTAGTGGGGCGAGGATGTGGAGAAACTGGACCCCTTGTGCATTGCTAGGAGGAAGAGAACATGACGCAGCCACCGAGGAAAACAGCGTGGCGCGTCGTCAAAAATCAAATACAGCCCAAACCGGTGTGGCTCAGTGGATAGAGCGAAGGCCTGCAGACTGAAAGGTCTCAGGTTCGATTCCGGTCAAGGGCATGTACCTTAGTTTTGGGCACATCCCCAGTAGGAGGCATGCAGGAGGCGGCTGATCAATGTTTCTCTCTCATCAATGTTTCTAACTCTCTAACCCTCTCCCTTTCTCTCTGTAAAAAAAAAATCAATAAAATATATTTTTTTAAAAAATCAAATACAGATTGGCCAGAGGATCCTGCAGACCTCAAAGAAGTGAAAGCAAGTCTCAGATCTCTGTCCAGAGCAGCGCTCTTCACAACAGCCAAAGAGTCGGAGAAACCCACGCGGCCATCGCAGGATGAATGGATAAACTGGCAGATACACACGCGGTGCCACGTTGCTCAGCCTCCAGAGAGATGGAATTCTGTTCCATGCCACAACATGCATGGACCTGGAGGACATGATGCTATCTGAGAAGTAAGCCGGTCACCAAGACACCAATATCGTATAACTCCTCTGTGTGAGGGGTTCCTCGGACGACAGGAGTCACACAGACGGAGAGCGGGACGGAGATGGTGTTTAATCAGTTCAGGGAAGAGGAACAAGGTCTGGGGATGGATGGTGCTGTGATTTACACAAGGCCAAGGTCCTTAATGCCACAAAACTGTACCCTTTAAAACGGTCAACTTTATGTTACCTATATGTTACCACCATTTAAAAAATACTTCTTACTGATTTCAGAGAGGAAGGGAGAGGGAGGGGGAGAGAAACATCAATGATGAGAGAGAATCATCAACCGGCTGCCTCTTGCAGGCTCCACCCAGGGGATCCAGCCCACAACCCAGGCATGTCCTCCTACAAGGAATCCAACCTTGACCTCTTGGTTCATAGGTCAATGCTCAACCACCGAGCCACACTGGCCGGGCTATCACTATTTTTTTTTCTCAATGAAAGATGACCATTGTATTTGGGAATTAGCCTTTCATCTCTCAGACTGGGAGACTTGGGCACCTTTGGAGCAAAACAACAGCAAAAAAAAGAGACGAATTTGGCAAAGACGGGTTACGGGCTCCCTCCCCCACACGAGGCTGTGGAAGGAGCATAGCGAGGTGGGAGCTCTGCACCTGCTGGGAGAGCAGGCGGGAAGAAAGAGGGTGAGGAAGAGGTCTCACACCCCAGGCCAGGTCCGCGCCCCTCTATCTAGCTCCCATCTGTCACTCTGTCCTGTGCTCTCTGTGTGCACAGTGCACTTAACCTGCACTTTTTTAAAAAAATATTTTTATTGATTTTCCACAGAGAGGAAGGGAGAGGGATAGAGAGTTAGAAACATCGATGAGAGAGAAACATCGATCAGCTGCCTCCTGCACACACCTTACTGGGGATGTGCCTGCAACCAAGGTGCATGCCCTTGACCGGAATCGAACCATCGAACCTGGGACCTTTCAGTCCACAGGCCGACGACGCTCTATCCACTGAGCCAAACCGGTTTCGGCTTCACCTGCGCTTTAGATTTACTCAGCGAAAAGTAGGTGAGTGGATGGATGGATGCTTCAACGACTCAGCTAGAATTTGGGGAGAACTGTCTAGTCCCTGTACTGGTTTAGAAAAAGTGAAACCACTTCACTCCCAGTTCATGGTTCCTTTCAACTCATTCTTGCGGGGAGAGAGGGAGTGTCTCCCTTAGCATTCAAACCCGTATCATGTATACTCTGCCGGCTCTTCCATTGACTAATATGCCTGTTTGCCTCCAGGACTGGGGCATCCTTTGCAGATGTTCTTACACAATCTGCTTCCGCCAGGAAGGCGGTCACCTGCAGCCTTCAAACATCCTGGCATTTCGTAAAGTTGGAACTAGAAGCAAGCCTAGCAACAACCCAGCTCCCAGATCCTCAAGCTGGGAGTTTGCATACTTATGCTGGGGGAGGGCGGCGGGGGGATCCCCCAGGACTCCGGAAAAATAAGGGGCATCTTCCCTGAGAAAGTTTTATGCAAGGCGGCAATTTAAATGATTTCCTTTTCAAAACAAACAAGATGAACCCCGCCTTCTGCCTTCACCAAAGGAATCTCTGGACTAACACTGAGAAATGCTAGAAGTCTCAGGCTGAGCTCCCCAATCCCTATGTTCAGGGGGGTCCAACAGGGCATGTTTAAGAAGCATCCATAGCCCTAACTGGTTTGGCTTAATGGATAGAGAGTCAGCCTGTGGACTAAAGGGTCCCAGGTTCGATTCCGGTCAAGGGCATGTACCTTGGTTGCAGGCACATCCCCAGTAGGGGGTCTGCAGGAGACAGCTGATCGATGTTTCTCTCTCATCGATGTTTCTAACTCTCTATCCCT
This sequence comes from Lasiurus borealis, assembly GCA_004026805.1. Taxonomy (NCBI): domain Eukaryota; kingdom Metazoa; phylum Chordata; class Mammalia; order Chiroptera; family Vespertilionidae; genus Lasiurus; species Lasiurus borealis. The sequence goes on from PVJN01018034.1 coordinate 22,479, forward strand.
CTTCCTTCCTCTCTGTAAAATAACTAATAAAGTATATTTTTTAAAAAAAGAAAAAGAAGAAGCAGCATCCATAGGACCCATTTCACAGCTGGAGACATGGAGGCCAAAAGACTCCCAGAGCTGTGCGTGGCTGGCCGCCTGAGAGGCCACCATGTCCCAGTCTCCACCAAAGTGATTGACAGCTTCTCGGAAAAGCACACGGCTCCCCATGTGAGGCTGGGGGCAGCCCTTCCCAGAGTGCTGAGGGGAAGGGGGGAGTTGCAGGAGGTGACGGGGAGGAAGGGAATTTAGGGACTCCTTTCATTTCAAATAATACTCTTTTATTTTACCTGGCCTGCTTCGACCCTCACCACATAAGAACGACAATAATTACCACTCTAATCTCTCTTTATTATCCCTTTTGGGGCTCAAAGCCAGCTCACAAACCTGGTCATGCTGGAAGGAGACCTGGAAACTCTCACAGGTCATTTAGTCAAACGTGTTCAGACAGACACTTTTCATTTCAAAAACTTTTTGCCCTGCCCTAGCCGGTTTGGCTCAGTGGATAGACCTCCCTTCTGGTTCAATTCCGGTCAGGGGCATGGACCTTGGTTGCGGGCACATCCTCCAGAAGGGGGCGTGCAGGAGGCGACTGATCGATGTTTCCCTCTCATCACTGTTTCTCTCTATCCCTCTCCCTCTCTGTAAAACATGTATAAAATATATTTAAAAATAAATAACATAAAATTCTTCACAAGAATTTCTTTAAAAGAAATTTTTTTAAATAAATACAAATCAATGGGAAAATATCCTCGGGTGAGCACAAAAAACAAACAAACCAAGAACTCTTTGGCCCGGCAGGGTAGCTCAGCTGGCTACAGCATTGCCCTGATCTGTCAAGGTTATAGATTCAATCCCCCATCGGGGCACATACAAGAGTCAACCAATGAATGCATATGTAAGTGGAACAACAAATGGATGTATTTTCTCTCTCTCTCTCTCTCTCTCTCTCTCTCTCTCTCTCAAATCAATTTTAAAAAGTTTTCAATTAAAAAAGCCCTATAAGCCTTACCACAGTCTGATGAGGTGTTTCTGTTTGTTTGTTTTATTTTTTGCTTTGGGTGAGGGAGGGGGCGGGGGTTCAATCCCAGAGAAGGGAAAGCCAGGTCCGAGGGGTTAAATAAGGGAGAGGAACTGGGGTTTGAATCCAGGCTCCCCACCACAAGGCCGGGCGTCCTTTTCGAAGGAGCACGCAGCCGCCGCCAGGGTGGAGACGCTCTTCAGGGAGAACTGGGGATGGGAAACCGAATCTCCCGGGTCCCTGGGGCCTGGGACAGGAAATGGCGAGGCAGCCGGGGTCAAGCAGTCACACAGCTCTTGCCAAGCCTGCCGCCTGGGGCCACGGCTTTCTCAGCGGCTCGGCATCCCCGAGAGAGAGACCAGCTCGGCTGTCCAGGTAGCCCGCCCGCCGCCGGCACTGGCCTGGACGCCTCTGCGATAACCGAGGGGTCAGGGGTCAGAGTACGCGCCAGTGTGACCTCTTTGCAAACCAAAAGAGAAAGAGAGGCATGCCATCTGTCACTCCAGGGTCCCCCCGGAACCTGCCCCGCCAAGCTCTCCCGCTCCGTCCTCCTCCACTGGGGAAGCGAGGTGACCGTCCCCCGGGGCAGATGGCCCGGAGCTGGGCATGGCTGGGCCTGACCACCTCCCTCTGCTGATCCTAGAGCTGGAAACCAGGACAAACCCTTGCTCCTAGCTGGTCTCGGGAGCTCCAGGGAAAAGCACCCTTCCTGCCTCCAAACGCACAGACAATATCGACAACGTTTACTCCTTGGTTTGAAGCAATAAAGTTCTGGGAGAGCGAGATCAGAAACAAAACAAAACAAAACAAAAAAAATGTCAAGAAAAAAGTCAGAGGCTTCAACACCCAGTCGGAGGGGGCGCAGACGGGGATTTCAGTTTCTGCAAAAGTGCACGCAGCCCAGGGGTCTCAGACACCCAGGCCTCAAGGTGGGACGTCCCCAGCGGCTGGGCTTTCCATGTGTCCCCCCTAAAGCACCCCTTTTACAGAAGAGGAGACAATACGCTTCCTTCTGTCTGCTTTAACCCGCGAGAGGCTGCTGCTGGCTGACCTTGGAGGTTCCGCAAAGAAACGCCAAAACTCCCGCGTCCAAAAAGTGACTAAGTTGCACTTGCAAACTCTCAGAATGCAAGGGAGAAGGGGTCCCAAAAGCCGTCCTTCCGGTCCCCCCCCCCCCCATGCATTCAAGTCTCCCTGGCCCTGGCTCGGCGGGCCAGTGGGAACCGGGGTGCTGCTCGCGCCGCGGGGCTGGCCCAGCTCTCGGGGTTCTTTGAAGGTCGCCTCCCTGTCACCTCGGAGGAGGACCTGCGCGCTCAGGATCCAGGCCCCACGGCGCGGGCGACCGGACACCCTCTCCACGGGCCCCTTTCTGCGCCCCCGAGAGGCGCCCGCAGGTGCGGCGGGTGCAGAATGGGGGACGGCCCCCCGTTAACCCCCGGTCCGGCCTCTCCCGCGCGCGCACACTCCCAGGAGACCCGGTCCTTCCCCAACCAGCACCCCCCGACCCCGGACCCAGTGCAACCGAGGTCCTGGGCGAGCGGACCCCCGACTTACCCGAGAGAGGCGCACGGGGCGCGGCCCGGGAGCAGGCAAGGTCCCGGGGGCCTGGGCTCTGCTGGCCGCCGCCGCCGCCTCGCTGTCCTCGGCCCGGCCCGGCCGCCCGGCGGCTCGGGTTCCCGGTGCAGCTGCCCGGGCGGCGCGGGGGGCACGCGGCGGGCTCGGCTTCGGCGCGTCCTCTTCCTCCTCTTCCTCCGGCTGCTCCCAGGCTGGGGGCTCGGGCTCCGGGACTCGGGGGTCCGGTTCGTCGGGCTCCGCCGCTCCCTCTCCCGCGCGCAAACCCCTCTCCGCGGGGAGCGGGGGGCGCCTGGCTCTCGGGGCGCGGGAGTCACTGGGCAGGGGCGCGCGGCGGCCGGGCGGGCCCGGGGGCGGCGGGCGGGGGCGCTGCGGCGGGCGCGGACTCCGGTGCGGGCGCCGCGGCGCGGCCTCTCGCCATGGCTCCCGGCGGGCGGGCGGGCGGGCGGCTCGCGCCTCCCCTCCGCGCTGCCGTCACCGCCCGACGCGCGCCCGGCCCTCCCTCGCCCGGCCGGCGCCCCGTCCCCTCCCCGCGCCGCCACCTGCGCGCCGCCCTCCAGGATGCCCGCGGCGCGGAGCGCATTTGGCCTCCCGGGGCCACTGCCGCCCCCGGACCCGCCGCTGGCTCCTGCCTCGGAGCTGGTACCCGCGCTGCTGGGCCCGGAAAAGTACCCAAAGCGAAGAAAAGCGGTTTATTATGTCCGGTTCCCGGGCGGTCAGCTAAGGAGAAGGGGCGCGGAGGGAAGGAAGGGGGGACTCGCGCGGGGGTCCGTGCGCCGCGAACGCAGTGCAAGTCCAAGGTTGGGCTGTGCGGGCCCGGGCGGCCCGCAGGAAGCACCCCTTTTGGCTTAAAGTGAGGGGAGGACAGAGCCAGAGGAGGGTGGGGGGAGGAAGAGGAGGAGGTGAGGACGCGCCCTCTGAACCAAATGCCCCCCCTCCCAGCGCGGGGCAGGGGAGGGGACGGGGGGAGAGGCGTCAGGAAGGGATCCAGGAAGTGAGTGCTCACAGGCGGCTCTATTATGCAAATCACCGGGGGGCGGTTGGACCGGGAACAGCCCGCATGAGCTCATTTCCAGTGCAGGTTTGCCTGGGCGGACGGCCTGGGCCTAGTCTCTCTGCCCCAAAGGCCGGAGAAGGACATGATGGACAGGACACGGGCAGGAGGCTCCGGCCGGAACCACAGACGCACCCGGAGACGGGACCGTAGGAAACCTGCCGGCCAGAGGGACTGGAAGAGGCCAGGATGGGTGCAGGTCAGAATCCTGGAAGGATGCTCTCACGAGGGGGAGGGTTTTCCTGGGAAGAAGATGATCCCCTGGGTTAACCTGCCTCCCAGGGTTTAGGCTGGTGAAGAGCCAGAGGAACACATGGACGCTGCAAAGGGGGCAAGCAGACAGCATCTCCGATCAAAAAATGAATATCACCCTTAGGAGCATATGGATTGCACATCCTCAGAACACGCCACCTCTCAGCGTGCCCAGGGAGAAGGCATGACCTGGATCTAATGATGACGAAACCTCAGACAGCCGCCCCCAAAGGAGGAATGTCTATTTAAAAGGGGGCAGGAGGCCCTAACCCGTGTGGCTCAGTGGATAGACCATCAGCCTACAGACCGAAGGGTCCCAGGTTTGATTCTGGTCAAGGGCATGTACTTGGGTTGCGGGCACATCCCCAGTTTGGGGGTGTGCAGGAGGCAGCTGATGGATGTTTCTCTCTCATGGATGTTTCTCACTCTCTATCCCTCTCCCTTCCTCTCTGTGAAATCAGTAAAATATATTTTTACAAAATTGCAGGAGTGGGGTGGGCAGGAGCTATGTTCTTCAAGCATATCCATGTCCTAAAAGACAAAAGAAGGCTTGGGAAATGTTCCAAATGAAAGAGTGCTAAAAAGTTATGCCAGCCAAAGGTGGTACCTGGTCCTGGAGTGGAGGGGTAGAAGTGCTATCCAGGACCTGCTGGGTGGACAGTTGGGGTCCTGAGAGATGGCAGCACTGGATCAGTGGTAAACGTGCTGAGGTTGGTAACTTGCGCTGTGGGTTTGTAGAAGAAAAGATCCTAGTTCTTGGGAATACACACTGAAGTATCGTGAAGGAATAAAGGGGCATGGTGCATGCAACTTACCTTCAAATGATTAGTAAATAGTAAAAAATGATAAAGTAAACGGATAAAACATTAACCATCAGTGAATCTAGGTACAAGACAAACTGGGATGTTTCTGTAAGTTTGAAATTATTTCCAAGTAAGATGTTTGAAAAACCATCAAAATGTAGGATGAGGTGAGATGGAAGGAAAGCAAGGTGTAGTTATAAAAGGGCAAGATGTAGTTATACAAGGGATTCTTGTGGGTTTTTGAAGAGATGATACAATTTATATAGCACTTATAAGTACAGGTAAAACGGGAAATCTAAACAAGATAGGTGGATTGTATGGAAACCTAGTTGTGACAGCAAATGAAGGTTTTGCAAAATACCATCACCGGTGGAAAGTGTGCAAAAGGCATTATTTCTTATGACTGAATTTCTTATGCATGTGAATCCGTGATAACCTCAGTAAGTTGTCAATTACAAAAAATACGTCCCAGCAGAGGCCAGGCCTGTATTGAAGGAGCGTGGGAGTCGGCAAGAATCCATGTGCCAGCGCCGAGCCCTGGTGCGTTTCGAGGAGGCCTGGGGCTGTTACCGACAACGCGAGTCCTGTAAGAGGGCGGGTAGAGTTTATTTGAACGGACAGATCAGCTTCCTTCCAGTCCTGTAATTTAAGAATCCTGGAGCTGGGGGATCTTTGAGATCATCGGCCCAACGGTCTCGCATTCAGGAAACTGTGGGCAGAAAAGTGGTACGGGACCACAGGAGCATCCAATTAGTGGTAGGCCCGTAACGACAACTCTGGTCCAGCGCTCTTCCCACCTTGGCCAGGGGCCTGCCATGCTCTGTTTCCATGAGAACCAGTCGGGGTTGGGATTGCATTTGGAAGTCATTCATGTATTCATGCCGAGTCCCTGATGGGGGGGCCTTATGGGAGTGGGATCCTGTCAAGTTCAGCACCAGATGACAGACAGGTGGGTCCCGCCCCTGGGAAGTAGGACCCGGTCTCTCATGCCCATTCCCAGCTTGGAGGGAGCAGGTGGCAGGCAGAGCTCCCAAGTGAGCCCCCAGCTGTGGGCCCTACGCTGCTGCTTCAGCCCCTGGACACCTTCTGCTGCTGGAAGTCAGGGGTGAAGGGACCTGGGAGGGGGTAGAGGAGGGGAGGTACACAGAAGAGAAAACATTAATTGCCCTGGTGGGTCCCTGTCTTCCCCAATTATCAGGCAGAGGTCTCTGTGCCGAAAGTGGCTCTGGCCTCCCGTGGGCCACAGATACCCACTGTCTTCTTTCTTTTTTGTCGAGTCACATCAACATCAACACATGTTAATTCTTCTCTGCCAGGCCGTGAATTAGTAACTGTGTGAAAATACAAAAAAAAAAAAAAAAAGAATAGCTGTTCCCTGCTCTTTAGGAACCCCAAACACAGCTGCAGACCCAAGATGTAGAAAATCCCCCAAATGACGTACGAAAATGCTGGTTTTGTTGGCCTGGGTTTCCCTCAAAAGCCGTGTTGGGGAGGAGGGCTCTGAGGGCAGGTAGCTTCTTCTGGGGAGCGATCCTGAGGGAAAGGGGCAGAGAAGGAGTCAGAACCAGAAAGGGTGAAAGAGGAAGGGGAGAAGGCCCACTCAAGGGTGCATAATGGAGGTGGTCCATCCATGAGCAGCTGGGCTCATCCCACCGGGGGCCGCTGAGACACTGTGCAGAACGCAAGACGGAAAGGGGGTGCATTTGGAAGAGCAGGAGCCAGCCATGCGGAGGGCAGGGGACAGCATCAGCCAGGAAAGGCCTGCAGGGGCTGGAGCCATGGGGAGGAGTCAGACCACGGGCCTGTGACCATTTGGTAAGGAGAAAAGAGTTTTAGGGAAGGGAGTGAGGTGGTTAAATGACTTAAAAAAAAATTGTTTAAAGTTTTACATATGTCTCCTTTTTCCCCTGATTGACCCTCCCACCCCCCACAGCTATTCCCACCCGAGGCTAGCCCCCGGCCCCACCCGTGTCTGTGTCCATTGGTTATGCTAATGTGTGTGTGTACAAGTCGTTTGGTCTCTAACCTCCCCCATCCCCTGCCATTTGTCTCTGGATCTATTCCTATTCATCAAAGTATGTTGACCATTATATCCCACATATGAGTAAGATCATGTAATATTTATCTTTCTCCAACTGGCTTATTTTGCTTAGCCTAATGCTCTCCAGTTCCATCCATGCTGTTGCAAAGGGTAAAAGTTCCTTCTTTTTTTTATAGTGGCATAGTATTCCATTGTGTAGATGTACCATAGCTTTTTGTTAAAATGTATTTTATTGATTTTTTTACAGAGAAGAAGGGAGAGGGATAGAGTTAGAAACATCAATGAGAGAGAAACATCGATCAGCTGCCTCTTGCACACCCCCTACTGGGGATGTGACCACAACAAAGGTGCATGCCCTTGACCGGAATCAAACCTGGGACCTTTCAGTCCACAGGCTGACGCTCTATCCGCTGAGCCACACCGGTTTAGGCAGATGTACCACAGTTTTTTAATCACTCATCTGCTGGTGGGCACTTAGGTTGTTTCCAAATCTTAGCTATTGTTAAATCCCCCTCCACTCCCTGTAAGACAGACTCCCTTGAATCATCAGGAACAGGAAGTGGCTGTGGAGGTTGTGAGGAAGGTTGGACAACTTCAGGGCCAGAGAGGGATGCTGAGCTCCCACAGCTTCCACCTCTATCAGCAGGGCCACCAGCGAGACCTCTGGACACCCCGATCTCCCCTTCCACACCCTGTCATATGAAGGAGCTATCTATCAAAACTCTGCTAGAGTCTATTTGTTTCCAAGATACATATAGTCTTGGGATAATGAGTGTCCTTTATTACTTCCTGGTTAGGACATATTTGTTTAAATTGGATTATTTTGTCATACAACTACTACTTTTTAAAAATATATATTTTATTGACTCATCAATAAAAATATATTTAAAAAGTATGCCAATGATGAGACAGAATCATTGATCAGCTGCCTCCCCCACCCTCCTCCACTGGGGCTTGAGCCTGCAAGCCATTCATGTGCCCCAGGTATGTGCCCGTGACCAGAATCGAACCTGGGACCTTTCAGGCTACAGGCCAACACTCTACTCACTGAGCCAAACCAGCTAGGGCCGTGCAACTACTTCTTATCTCCAATTCCAGAATTCAGATGGCATTAGATGACTGTTGACAACCGCTAGTGGACTTTTTGAGTTCATCTACTCCTCTTTCTAAATTAGATTCTTAATCTTAGTTTATCTTTTTTTAAAAATATATTTTTATAGATTTCAGAGAGGGAGAGGGAAAGAGAGAAACATCAATGATGAGAAAACCATTGACCAGTTGCCTCCTGCACGCCCCCTACTGGGGGTCGGGTCCACAACCTGGGCATGTGCCCTTGACTGGAATCAAACCTAGGGACCTTTCAGTCCACAGGCTGATGCTCTATCCACTGAGCCAAACCAGCTAGTGCCATCTTCGTGTATCTTGTTAGAAAAATACCTTTGCTCTTTTAACCCCTTAGTGGCTCCTATACAAATCTTTTTGAAATCATATGCCTTTCTGAGTTCCTGGAAGATGAACTCCTTTTAAGGGTTGCAATATTCTCCTAGCTGCCTTTTTCCTAGTGTTGTGTATCTATTTTTGTTTTACTTCCCCCTGAGCAAGGATTCTTTACCCAGGGTCCATGGAGGTCAAGGGTAGGTGTCAGGTTAATCTGTTAGAGTGGACTAAAGTAATGTAATAACCTAAAGTATAATGGCTCAATACCATGGCTTCTTTCTTGCCCAATCACAGTCTAGACGTGATTGCAAATTGATAGAGGAGCTCTGCTCTACATACGCATTAAAGGACTCGGGTTAATTGGGGCTCTGCCATCTTAGGTCACCCATGGGCATGGCCATCTCCATTAGGGACCGGGGTAAAGAGCATGGAAGGGCAGGTATGGGAGCTTTTAGGAGCCAGGCCTGCAGGAGTGGAAACCTCACTGGGCTCAGCTTTCACCAGCTAGAGGTTTTAGTCCCATGGCCACACTTAGCTGCAAGGGAGGCTGGGAAATGTAGTCTAGTTGAGCTACCAGGAAGAAAGAGAACACAGACCTTGATGCTCAGCTGGAATTTTCTTTTAAAGAGGATCTGAGAAATGGGCACACACACACAAAATATATTTTTTTATTCAATTTATTTTATGTTATTTTGAAAATACAGCCTCGCTGGCATGGCTTAGTTGATTGAGTGTTCCATGCACCAGGAGGTCGATTTCAGATCAGGGCACATGCTCGGGTTGCTGGCTTGATCCCCAGTGGGGGCGTGCAGGAGGTAGCCAATGGATGTTTCTCTCTCATTGATGTTTATCTCTTTTCCCTTTCCCTTCCTCACTCTGAAATAAAAATAAATAAAAAACATATTTAAAAAAGAAAGTATAAGAAAAATAGCTTTATTGGTTCAAGTGATAAGCTTATGATTTTACTTCACTTTATGCTTCACTGAGGTGATGTGACTGGGCCTACATATGACTACAGGGACTAGGGGTTGGGTTCTGTTGCCAAGGAAAGATGCCAGCACACGTGACCAGGCAAGGCACAGGAACCAGCATACCATCACCTCACGCTATGACATCTAAGATTAATTTCTTGGTCATAAGAACTGAGTAAAATCTATTGTGAGGTGGACACAGTTGGGTTCTACCTGTACCTCTGGGGCCTTCTAGTTGAGTGTGGCCAGTCCCAGCTGTCAGCGTGTGCGTATCTTTGATTAACTGCCTCCTCTGGCTCGGAGGCCTGCACGTTCCAGGGAATTGAAGATTTTGTTCCAGAAGTCCCTGTTCCCTTGCTCCCTCGGGCGATATGTGTTTTTAGGCTGGCTCCGGGACTTCCTCCACGTGATCAAGTTCTTTCTTTTTTTTTTTTTTTTGCTTGATAAAACATCCTTTGTTGGCTTTCTTTCCCTGTCTCATGCCTCTGCTCTCCTGCCCATGAGTCTTGGGATCATCAAATCAATCGCTTGCCTATCTCCGGGGCTTCTTTTTTTTGGGGGGACCTGCATTGAAACACCAGCTATCCTGCCCTATTATACATGTTGGTCAATGTTGGTGCTTTGCACAGACAAAGCCAAGAGGAGACGTCTTTAGACACGCTGAGGTCTTGTCACACTGGGAGCTGCGGCGAGGGCAGGAGGATCAGCGGTTTCGGTGCTGCAAGGACTGTGAGGAGAAAAGAAAAGTAACAATTGTGCCCAGCTCAGCACCAGCAAGTAGAACACTTCCTCCCGGTGTGGCTAAATTTATCACCTTCGGTCACATAAAGCCGTTACCCGAGGCAATTAGACTCCTCTCTCTCTGACCGGCCTTAGCAATAAATAAGCCGACAACCTCAGCCCCGGGTGGGGCACGGAACGGGGCCACACTGGAGCTGAGTTAGCCAGGGGGATGGGGTGGGGGAAATGGTGTGCTTCATTTCTCCCAAACCCAGCCCACGTGGACCAATGAGATTGGAGACACAGCAACAGCTCGCTCTTAAAACGAAAATAAAAGTTATCAAATCAACAAAGGGGAACAATAGTAAAACGTAATAAAGCCAACCTGTAAACTATGACAAGAAGGTCAATGAGTAATAGAGAGTTACAGGAACTATCAAAAAGTGAAATCTGAGCTGAAACCGGTTTGGCTCAGTGGATAGAGTGTCCGTCTGTGGGCTGAAGGGTCCCAGGTTCGATTCCGGTCAAGGGCATGTATCCTGGTTGCGGGCACATCCCCAGTAGGGGGCGTGCAGGAGGCAGCTGATCGATGTCTCTCTCTCATTGATGTTTCTAACTCGATCCCTCTCCCTTCCTCTCTGTAAAAAATCAATAGAATATATATTAAAAAAAAAAGTTAAATCCGCCCTAGTTGGTGTGGCTCAGTGGATAGTGCATCGGCCTGCGGACTGAAGGGTCCCGGGTTCCATTCCGATCAAGGGCACATGCCAGGGTTGTGGGTTCGATCCCTAGTAGGGGACATGCAGGAGGCAGTCAATCAGTGATTCTCTCATCATTGATGTTTCTATCTCCTTCTTTCCTCTCTGAAATCAATTAAAAAAATATATTAAAAAAAAAAGTTAGCCAAAAGCAGTTTGGCTCAATGGATAGAGTGTCAGCCTGCAGCCTGAAAGGTCCCAGGTTCGATTCCGGTCAAGGGCATGTACCTTGGTTGTGGGCACATCCCCAGAAGGAGGTCTGCAGGAGGCAGCTCATGGATATTTCTCTCTCATCGATGTTTCTAACTCTCTATCTTTCTCCCTTTCTCTCTGTAAAAAAATCAATAAAATATATTGAAAAAATTTTAAAAAGTTAAATCCTCCTTGAGGAAAAGAAGACTTTCAGACTGGGGGTGAGGGCGGGGGGAGTCTTTCTGGTGTTTCCTGAAGGTCCATGCTTTTTAAAAAGTCAAAAAGGATGGACAAAAATATGACCAAGGATGCGCAATACATTAAGAAAGGGAAAAGCGGGAAGAAAGCATAGGTGTCCTCAACATGTCTAGACCTGCCTTTCTCAGCTCACGAGGAGGATCCATAGCTCTTCTCTATGTTTGAGGCGATGCTATTTGCTTAAATTTTGCTAAAAATATATCCGCTTCATCAAATTTTCAGGAAATTGCATCTGGCAAGAGACACCATTTGGAATCCAGCAGGTGGCTTACTGCTGGAGGAGGAAATTGATGCTGCTGGAGAAGAGAAGGAGGCAGAGGAAGAGGCCTCCTGCAGGCGAGGGGAGGGACCAGGGAACCAGTGGGTGGGGCCCCCTTACAAAGAGGGGGACCCCTCCATCCTAGGAGAGGGAAGAGAGTTAGGGATTTGGAGACATGTCCATGGGGTTGATTTAGTGATTCTGCCGGGACTCTCTGAGGTTGGAGGAGAAGCTGTGAAATAGTCAGCCTACAGTCGGAGTGCTGCTCTTTCCCCGGTAAACCTGAGGATGCCGAACACGTGTTCATCTCTCAGAAATCCACGCCGTTGTTCCCGGCGTCTCTGTGCTGAGGCTCTGACGGCTCATTGCAGGCCTCTCGAGTCAGTGCCACTGTGAGGAGTCCCAGCCGGCTCCCCACGCACAGCTAATACAGGGCTGTCGTGTCTCATTAGTGACTGCATGTCAGCCTAGCTCGCCAGGCGGAAGGCCTCGATGTTGTGGTGTGTCATTGATCTTCAGATTAATTGCTGGGTTTTATGTAGTTCTAGTTCAGCGGCAAGTAAATTTTATGGGAGGGAAATGACAGTGTCCTCTCAAGTTCATATGGAAGAATAAATACAGAAGAATATCCACGACAATTTTTAAAAAATATATATATTTTATTGATTTTTTACAGAGAAGAAGGGAGAGGGATAGAAGAAAGTTAGAAACATCGATGAGAGAGAGACATCGATCAGCTGCCTCCTGCACACCTCCTATTGGGGATGTGCCCACAACCAAGGTACATGCCCTTGAAGGGAATCTAACCCGGGACCTTTCAGTCCGCAGGCCGACGCTCTATCCACTGAGCCAAACCGGTTTCGGCCAAGACAATTTTTATAAAGCCATCAAGGGGTGTGAATCCCGACCAGGAAGCAAAATATGACAGTCATTGGGGGTAATTTCTGTCACAGGTATAGAGGGACATACCATTTGTGCAGAACTGAGAGCTGAAAAACAGGGACAAGGCCTCTATGAATTTAGTTTTATAGCTAGCGGGATGCTGCTTTCCATTCGTGTTAGTAGTCTCGGTTCTTTGGAAGTCCTGGATAATCAAACAGAAATAGTTTTACTAGAAGACTGTAAAAAGGTTTGATTAATTATTATACAGTACCCACTGTGCTATGGGTTTTAGGCAAAAATCCCAGAACAATCTAGAGAAACAACTTTTGGAAAGATTCTCAAAATGTTCCATTCTTCTCTTAATTTGTTCTCAGTTCTTCCTCCTCTTTCAAAAGAGATGATCTTGAGAATATAGCTCTAGGAGCATTATCTCATCCTTTGATATTCGAAGATTCTCAGCCATCACTAATACATTCAGCAGATTTTTTTTTAATTCTATCATGAAAAATTTCAAACATAAAAATAGAATCATATAATGAGCTCCAGGCATTCATCACCAGCTTCCTGAACCATTATTACGGCTGAGCCAATCCATCTCTATCCTCACCCTATTCCTTCATTCCTTGAATTATTTTGAAGGAAATCCCAATCCCAGACATTTAACTTCACTTATTCACATTTCATTGCATAGCTTTAAAATATAAGAAGTCTTTTTATGACACATTACCCAAAATGTACATATTCTTATTAAAGTTGGGTTGACAAATTAGCTGTGACTCAGCTTTTTTGAGGATTGGTAATTTTGTACAAAATCTTCAATTTCTTTAGTTATTGTTATTTCTTCTCTATGTTTTTTTAAAAATATATTTTATTGATTGATTTTTTAATTTTTTTTTTTTTTTTTTTTTTTTTTTTTTTTTTTTTTTTTTTTTTTTTTTTTTTTTTTTTTTTTTTTTTTTTTTTTTTTTTTTTTTTTTTTTTTTTTTTTTTTTTTTTTTTTTTTTTTTTTTTTTTTTTTTACAGAGAGGAAGAGAGAAGGAGAGGGATAAAGAGTTAGAAACATGGATGAGAGAGAAACATCAATCAGTTGCCTCCTGCACACCTCCTATTGGGGATGTGCCTGCAACAAAGGTATATGCCCTTGACTGGAATCGAACCTGGGACCTTTCAGTCTGTAGGCTGACACTCTATCCACAGGGCCAAACCGGTTAGGGCTCTTCTCTATGTTTAAGGTGATGTTAATTATTTGAATTTTGCTAAAAATATATCAGTTTCATCAAATTTTCTAATTCATTTTCAGGAAATTGCATCTGGCAAGAGACACCATTTGGAATCCAGCAGGTGGCTTACTGCTGGCAGAGGAAACTGATGCTGCTGGAGGAGAGAAGGAGGCTGGGGGTGCAAAGGCCTCCTGCAGGCTAGGGGAGGGACCAGGGAATCAGTGGGAGGGACCCCCTTACAAAGAGGTGGCCCCTCCATCCTAGAAGAGGGAAGAGAGTTAGGGATTCAGAGATATGTACATGGGGTTGATTTAGTGATTCTGCCGAAAGTGATGAGACTCTTAGAGGTTGGAGGAGAAGCTGTGAAAGAGTCAGCTCCATGGGAAAAAGTGATCGTCTAAGGAAATGTGGGGTTTCCTGGAGGCCTGACAGGCCATTTGAGATTTGCGGGTTGTACAGTTAGAGCAGGGCTAGATCAGCAGGATTGTGTTTCTCTCCAGCCACAACTGCTCGCATATTGACATAACAGAGAGGGAGGAAGTGGGTTGCACCACCATTGTTTTCCCTCAGACGAGCTTAAGGAAAGAGAGGGGCAGAGAGAATACACAAGGGAGTTACGCAGTGAGTGGGGAAGTGAAAACCAGAAGGGGTGGTGGACAATGAAGACACTCTTTGAAGTGAGAAGATAGCCAGGCCTGGAGAAGCAGTGTCTTCAGGGAATAGCCAGGGGTCTTTAAATCCAGAGGCCATGCTGGAAGGACTGGGAAGGGCGCAAAGGAAGGGTGGAAGGGAGACTGTTGCATTGAGTGTAGCAGGGTAAGAGTACAAGAGAGGAATGATGACCCAGAGATTCTCACTTCTGTGGCAGTTCGTCCCTGCCGATGACTCTTCTTGCTCTCTGCTTTACTCCTTCCCTCTACACAGGAAAAATGGATTTGCTATTCCAAAGTCCCCGCACTGGAAGGGTTTTCTTTTAGTCTTCAACAGTCACGTCTCTTTGTCACTCAAGTCTGTCATGCCAGAGCAGTCCATGCCTTGTTGTCTCCAGGAAACCTTGCAGAGAACATGGTCATCCAGGCTTACATTTCCCTTCCTTAGCCAACCGGTCAAAGGCACTGGCCAAGAGGAAGAAGCAGTCAGATAGGATGGGGATCACACGGGTCACGAGCAGGCATGCTGGGAGAGGAACCAGCCTCCTCAGGCAATTGACTGACACCCTCAGAACCTGCCATCAGTGATGCAGTAACGCCGGGCACTCCCATCTTTATGGCTGTGTGCATCAGATACCTCAGTGCATGGTAAGCAGCTCATATCCCAAGGGCACTCGAGGGTACCTGAGGTCCACTGGTGCCCTCTAACCAGGCACAAACTGTTCCTCAAAGGGAGTGAGTTGGCCAGGAGAGGATGCTCTTTTTCGAGGTCATAAGCAGCGCGCCTGCGGGATGTTCTGTGGGATGGTGGGATGGCCAGTGTCACTCTGGGCTCATCTGGGGCACAGAGCTGGAGAGTGGACATAACCAACGATGGAAACTTTATTTTATTTATTTATTTATTTATTTATTTATTTATTTTATTGCTTTTTTACAGAGAGGAAGGGAGAGGGATAGAGAGTTAGAAACATCGGTGAGAGAGATACATTAATCAGCTGCCTCTTGCACACCTTCTACTGGGGATGTGCCTGCAACCCAGGTACATGCCTTTGACCGGCATCGAACTCGGGACCTTTCAGTCCGCAGGCCAACACTCTATCCACTGCGCCAAACTGGTTAGGATGAACAATGGAAACTTTAAAAGTGTACTACCTACTCTGTCAGGTGAAAGGACACTACTTTTTGTGTTTGCTACATCCCGGGAAAGAGAAAATCGCATTTGTCAAATAAGTCCCATCCCAGATGCTAGGAAGGTTGGTCACTGCGGTAAGGAGACAATCTCTGGAAGAGCAGCTGCCATTTAAGTCACCAGCTGACGAAGCCTGCGGCAATCCGGCGTCATTTTTCAAGATCTTGTGTCCTTGTCGATCTTGATGATTAAATAGGAATGTGTTTAATGTTAAGTGTGATGCCTCTTGCCATCTCTGCTAGTAGCAAATCCCAGGTGGAGGCAATGTTTGCTATTTCAGTGGGTAGGGGTAGCTAGAGGAGTGTCCTTTTAACCACAAGTTCCACATTTTCCAGAACAAGGAAAATGATGTTCTTACTGTATCTCAGCTCTGTAAAAAAAAATCAATAAAACATTAAAAAAATGTTTTGGGTCATTAGTACCTTTGAGAATCTGATCAAACCCATGTCCTCTCTAGCCAGAAAATTGCACATGCTCACAACATTGTAACCATGTTAGCAAGTTCCTGGATGGGCTGGAGGCATCCAAGGAACCCAGGCTAGGACGTCCTGGGACTGGATCGTCTCTGACATTAACGCTTTAAGCTGTTTATCAAAATTCGGAATGAACTGGTCGATATCTCATTTTATGTCTCCGTTAACTAGGGAGTGATCTATGAGGAAGCGTTTTTCATATCAAATGTTAAGTGCAGGCATACTTTGGAGATACTGCATGCTTGGTTCTCGGCCACCATAATAAAGGGAGTAGCACAGTAAAGCAATCCCCAGTCATTTTGCTGGTGGAGGGTCTTGCCTTGTTAAAAAAAAAAATGCAACACTCGTGAAATGCAATAAAGTGGAATGCAATAACATGAGGTGTACCTCTTCGCCAGTGGTTCCCAACCTTTTTTTGGCCACGCCCCACCTAAGCATCTCTGAAATCCTGATCCCCCTCTTCCCCATGACATATAATTCTTATTATTCAAAAAGTGAACTCCTATTTACGTGGAGGAAGCCTACAAGGCCATTAACTTGGTCTCAACAAGCTTTCAAAGAACAGGGCGTCCATGAAAAAGAAAAAGAACGAAAGGACAGCTCAAGTACTGAGAAAGAGAGCACTAAGAAATTATATAAGAAAATAATTCAAAGTGATATGAACAAGTAGCAAATAAAGTTTCAAAACATATCCTACAGAACTGAAATGCATAAATATATCACAATATATACTTATATTGAGTAGCCAGGTTATTATGATCTCTGAATGTATAATAATCTGGCCACTTAGTGTATAGCCTATATAATAAAAAGGCTAATATGCAAATTGTCCCTTTGACCAGCAGGCAGGCAAATCGCCCATGACCCCTCCCCCTGGCCAGGCTAGCTGGACCTCATCCATGCATGAATTCATGCACCGGGCCTCCAATATACATATATATGTATATATTTACACACACACACACACACACACACACACACACACACACTGTGTGGCCCTATTATTATGCATTCAGAGATTATAATAACCTGGGCATTCAGTATCTATACTGCATATGAGGCCCCTAGAACCATAAGAAATGCAAAAAATTCACTGCCAACTCATTCTCGAACTGCCCTCCTTAAAAATCAAATTGCTCCCCCTGTGGGGCCCACGTTGGGAGCCACTGCTCTACCCCAAACTGATAGATGATTACTGAGAAGGCAGGAAGGGCTAGAAGTCAAAGAAAAAGAATTGAAAAAAAAAACGGGGGGAGGGCAGTGAAGAAATGACGAGAGTCCAGGGCTCCAGAGCCCCCAAATATGCAACTACAGCCCAGGTACAGGTCCTCCTTAAGGGTCCAAGACCCCAATCCCCACACACCATAAAAGGATGCACGAACTGCCCGTCACCGACTCCTACTTCCGGCCTCCAGCCAATAGGAACCCAAACTGCTTAGCCAATC
>PVJN01018035.1:0-39613 GCA_004026805.1 Lasiurus borealis
GGACTGTTAATTCTTAGGGGGAAAGGGGTCAAGGGTATACAGGGAGAGACTGGACAAAAATCATACACCTATGGATGAGATCAATGGGAGGGAGCTAAGGGCAGAGGGAGGGTGGGAGCTGGGTGGAGGGGTACTATGGAGGGGAAAAAAAGAGAAACAAATGTAATAATCTGAATAATAAAGATTTAATTAAAAAAAATAAATAAATAAATAAATAAAAAAAGAAAAAAAAAATCAGTAATACCCAGGCATTATTAGTACTGTAATTTAAATATTTAGTTCTCCAAGGAACATTGGGAACTGATGTAATCCAACTCTACCCAACAGATAAGGAATCTAATGCCACAAAGTTATTTGTCCAAGGTCCTACAATTAATTAGGTTCCTAACTTGCAGGCCAGTGTTCTTCCCACACACTATTCTTTTACAGATAACAATTACCAGTTAGTTACCTGCCATCCACCTCCTGCCCAGTGCTGGCTATTCCTTAGGACAACTCACCCGCACTCCCACCTGTCTGGTCCGCCATAACACAGGCACTTGAGCTGTAGCCCCAAGCTGCCCCACCCAGAGTTGAAATCCAGGGCTCCCCTTTCTGGATCCCCTTCATCTTCTCCCTGTGCCACCTGCTCTGCTCCTAAGTGCCTCCAGCTCCTAGGAAATTCAGATTCAGCCCCTATTCCTTGCCCAGACATTCCCTTTGTTCCTGTTTATTGATTTTTGCCCTCAACTGCTTTAACCCCAGCGCTCTCTCAGTTCAGCTTCCGGTGGCCCCTTAGTGCATCTGCCATGGACACCTGGGGTCACTCACCTGAGCCAAGGAGTCCAACTCAGCAGCAACCAGCATGGCCAGCACCACCGGCAAGAGGGGCTAAGGCAAAGCTCCTTTAATTACAGAGATTGCTCTACAAAATCGTTGTTCTACGATTTTGTAGAACCAGCAAAATCTGCAGCATCTGCCAAAACCGGTTTGGCTCAGTGGATAGAGCTTCGGCCTGAGGACTGAAGGGTCCCAGGTTCGATTCTGGTCAAGCGCATCTACCTTGGTTGTGGGCACATCCTCAGCATGCAAGAGGCAGCTGATTGATGTTTCTCTCTCATCGATGTTTTTAACTCTCTATCCCTCTTCCTTCCTCTCTGTAAAAAATCAATAAAACATATATTTTTAAAAAAATCTGCAGCACCTTGTAATGTAAGCCCCTTCTTGTTTTCTATGCCAGGGGCAAGCACGCCTGGCTGTCTGACCACTTACAGTATGGCACTAAACAAGCACCCTGCTGAAGATGTAGAGTCCAAAATAAAACAAAGTGCTTCTGAAAGGTTAGGGTTGGAAACTCAAGCCTCATGCTGGACAAACCTGACCGGGAATGGCTCAACCATTACCCTGGCCAGAAAAAAAAAAGTACTGAAAACATAGTGGCGATGACAACAATAGTGAAGGGAGTTTGTGCCATTCACATGGGATAAAGTAAAAAAAAAAAAAAAAGAACAGGTGAAGAATGAAATTAGAAGCACTGAAACACATTTCTAGGCCCAACACGCTTGCCTGGGGTGCCATGTCTGCAAACCAAAATCTTAGATGACATTTGTGTCCCTAGAAAGGCTCTGCTTGACCAGAAACCTAGACTATTCAGTCAGCCCATCCCTGTATGCCAAGCCAGCTCTGGGTCTTCTCATACCAAAGGTCGCAGTGTGGCCCCAGCCAATCAGGTATGTTCTATGGGTCTCTTTCTTCTCCTTGACTCTTTGTCCTGTAAAAGCCTCCTGCGTCCACCCCATTTTCAGTCTTCGGAAAGGAGACTGTCCACTCCATGAAGTGTTAAATCAAGTTTGTTTGGGTCGTCACCTAACTTGTCTTCTTTAGTCATATCTTTAAACAGAGGAACAGTGAGCAACCTTTCCCCAACCAGGAGTCTGCGTGCCGGGGTTCACGACCCCTCCCTCCCAGGATCGCAGATGTCTTCCTGAGGACAGTGTGGTTTTGGGGCCTTCTGGGGCTTGGGGCCCTGTGGTGCTTGGCACCCTGGTGGCCTCTCCTCTTTGTTTGCAGTGGTTTCATGTGGTTTGCTCCACTGTCATTAGTGTTTTCTCCCAGTCCTTGTGGCTTGACTTGGAAGAAGATACCCGCCAGTGGTCTGCGGTCCGTAAACTTGACCTCCCTTCAAAACCACACGGGCCCCGCTCCAGACCCACGGAACCCGAATTCCTGGGGAAACCATCCAGGAATGTGTGTTTCTCAAAAGCTCCCCCAGCGGGTTGGGAAGCACAGGTAGTTCGGGAAATGCTGCTCTGGCGAGTTGAGCGATGGCTTCTCTCTGTCCGAGCTCCCCTTCCTGCAGTGAACACCAGGGTCCCCCATGGGGGGCACTTCCTGCTCCATGTTCGCCTGTTGCCGGTGCAGTCATGGGCATCATCATTCACCTAGTGAGGCCTCCAGGCTGAGTCTGGAACTACTGTCGGCTTGCACTTCCTTCCGTGACCCCTGTGCGTGGTTGGGCGGAGCTTTTATTTATTTTTATTTTTTTATTTTAAAATATATTTTATTGATATTTTACAGAGAGGAAGGGAGAGGGATAGAGAGTTAGAAACATCGATGAGAGAGACATGGATCAGCTGCCTCTTGTACACCCCTTACTGGGGATGTGCCCGCAACCAAGGTACATGTCCTTAACCGGAATCGAACCTGGGACCCTTCAGTCCGCAGGCCGACGCTCTATCCACTGAGCCAAACCGGTCTCTGCTGGGCGGAGCTTTTAGATCAACAACCCCACTGTCTTCTAGAACTTAGTTTTGAATTTAGGCAGGCTGCTTTTATTTTACTTTCATTTAAATTTAAATTTTAAGGAATGAGTCATATCAAATGCATACATGCTTTTTTTAAAAAATATATCTTTATTGTTGGAAAGTATCCCAGATATTCCCTTTTCCCCATCATTGAGCCCTCCATGCAGCACCACCTCCGATCCCTGGCCTTCACCACACTATTGTCTGTGTCCATGGTTACACATAAATGCATGTAAGTTCTTCGGTTAATCTCTCCCCCCCTCACACACAAGGGGGAAATTAACCCCTTACCAGATATATCATTTGTTGATGGTAGCCACTTCTGAGATTCCATACCTTAGTCTGTTCCATGCTTCTGTGTCTGGATTTTGTCCATCACTTTATTTTGTTCATTAGATTCCACTTATGTGTGAGATCATGTGACACTTGTCTTTCTTTGACTGGCTTATTTTGCCTAGCATAATACTCTCCAGGTCCCTTCATGCTGTCTCAAAGGGTAAGAGACCTTTTTTTTTTTTTACAGCTGCATAATATTCCATAGTGTAAATGTGCCACAGCTTTTATTTTTATTATTATTTTTTAAATATATTTTATTGATTTTTTTACAGAGAGGAAGGGAGAGGGATAGAGAGTCAGAAACATCAATGAGAGAGAAACATTGATCAGCCACCTCCTGCACGCCTCCCACTGGGGATGTGCCCAAAACCAGGATACATGCCCCTGACCGGAATCAAACCCAGGACCCTTCAGTCAGCAGGCCGATGTTCTATCCACTGAGCCAAACCGGTTTCAGCTACCATAGCTTTTAAAAATATATATCCTACCAAATAAAAGAGTAATATGCAAACTGACCTCTGCTCCAACCACAAACCATGCCCACTAGCCAATCAAGAGCAAGTATGCAAATTAACTCAACCAAGATGGTTGTGACCTCGGAGAGAGCAAGAGGCTTGGGTTGCCCCTGGCAATGGAGGAAACCAAGCTTTCTGCCTGCCCTGGCAAGCCCAGGCCGCCACTCAAGGCTACAAAGTTTCAGTTATAGAAGATAAATAAATCCCAGATACCAGGGCCTCCACTTGGGTTGCTGGGGGGTGTGGCCAGTCTGCAAACCAATGCAGGCCCCTCGCCCAGGCCATCCCATGCCCCAAAGGAACCCCCACACTGGTCCAGGACACCCTTTAGGGCAAACCAGCTGGCCCCCACCATGTACCAGACCTCTATCCTATCTAATAAAAGATAACACACAAGTTGACCATCACTCCAACACACAAGATGGCTGTCCCCATGTGGACACAAGATGGCCACCATCAGATGGCCAGCAGGGGAGGGCAGTTGGGAGGGACCAGACCTGCAAGGGAGGCTAGTTAGGGGTGACCAGGCTGGCAGAGGAGGAAAGTTGGGGGTGACCAGGCCTGCAGGGGAGGGCAGTTAGGAGTGACCAGGCCTGCAGGGCAAGGAAGTTAGGGGCAAACAGGCTGGCAGAGGAGTAGTGAGGGAGTGATCAAGCTGGCAGGCAGAAGTGGTTAGGGACAATCAGGAAGGCAGGCAGGCAAGCAGTTGGGAGCCAGCAGTCCTGGATTGTGAGAGGAGTGTCTGACTGCCCATTTAGGCCCAATCCTACTTGGATCAGGCCTAAACAGACCCTCGAGGTGTCCAAGATTGGAGAGGATGCAGTCTGGGCTGAGAGACACACCCCTCCATGCTTGAATTTCATGCACCAGGCCTCTAGTATGTATGGATGGATATATATACACATACATACATACTGGCGGCCCGTTGCAGGACAAGTCCTGCAAGAATAGGGCTACCAAGGCTGGCTTCACTCCCTTCTCCGCTGCCTCACTCCCTTCTCTGCAGTTTCGCACCCTTCTGCAGCACTTGACTTCCTTCTATACTGTCTTCAGTCTTTGCTCTGTGCCTGCATATGCAAATGAACTGCCATCTTTGTTAATTTGCACACTTACTCCTGATTGGCTGGTGGGCATTGCAGAGGGATAGTCAATTTGCATGTTTCTCTTTTATTAGTGTGTGTGTATGTATGTATATGTATGTATATATATATACATATATTATATATATATATATATATATATATATATATATATATATATATATATATATATTGGTTTCAGAGAGGAAGAGAGAGGGGGAAAGAGATAGAAACATCAATGATGAGAGAGAATCATTTATTAGCTGCCTCTTGCATGCCCCCTACTGGGGATCAAGCCCATAATCCTAGCATGTGCCCTTGACCAGAATCAAACCTGGGACCTTTCAGTCTGCAGGCCGATATTCTATCCACCAAGCCAAACCAGCTAGGGCAACCACAGCTTTTTTAACCACTTATCTACTGACTGGCACTTGGGCTGTTTCCAGGCCTTGCTATTGTAAATTGAACTGGTATGAACATAGGGGTGCATATATTTTTTCTGATTGGTGTTTTGGGATTCTTGGGATATCCCAGGTAGTACTACAAGTGAGATCACTGGGTTAAATGGGAGTTCCAGTTTTATTTTTCCTCAGTGGCCGCACCAGTCTGCATTCCCACCAGCAGTGAACTCGGGCTCCCTTTTCTCCACATCCTCACCAGCACTTGTTGTTTTTGATTTGTTGATGGTAGCCACTCTGACAGGTGTGAGGTTATACCTCATTGTCATTTTAACTTGCATCTCTCTGATGATTAGTGACTTTGAACATTTTTTCATATGTTCCTCGGCCTCTGTATACAGTTTGGAGAAGTGTCTATTTAGGTCCTTTGTCCATTTTTTAATTGGATTGTTTGTCTTCCTTTTGTTAAGTTGTGTGAGTTCTTTATATATTTTGGAAATTAACCCTTTACCAGGTATATCATTGGCAAATCTGTTCTCCCATGCAGTGGGATCCCTTTTCACTTTGTTGATGGCTTCTTTTTCTGTGCAGAAAACATTTTTAAAGATGAAATTAGACCAACTTACACCATACACAAGAATAAACTCAAAATGGATAAAAGACTTAAATGTAAGTCATGAAACCATTAAGAAAAAACCTAAAAGAAACCCTAGGAATCAAAACCTCAGACACCGCTCGTACCAGTGTGTTTGCCAATACATCTCCTAGGGCAAGGTACACAAAGGAGAAAATAAACAAATGGGACTACATAAAAATAAAGCATCTATCCTTTGAAAAGGAGCCCATCAGCATTAAGTCTGCAGTATGCTCATCAATCCACCAGGGGGCTCCCAAGTCCAGAACCACACCTTCAGCATCACTGGTCTTGTCTCTCTGTTCCTGCCAAACCTGGGGAAACGGCAAAGCACTCAGGGAGTCCTTGGGCAAAGCACTCAGGGAGTCCTTGGCTCTCCCCGTCTCCGGAAAGACTTTGACACTTACAAGTATTTAAAAGCCATGATTGTCATCTCTCTACGGAGGATGAGAAGCGTCACTCTTGGGAGGATGGCATCCGTGTGAACAGTGCAGAGGAAGGAAAAGGATTTGAGAGACTTGGGATTAAAGTGCTCCCTCTCCCAGGGCCTTAGGATTTAATAAGTTTTAAATCAAATTAAAGAATGAATTCATTAAAATTAATTTAACTAATTAAAGTAAGTTTTAAACTAAATTAAGAACCATCGTCAGTGTGAAATGTCAGCCATCAAAGGGTAGGAGATGATCGGGGAGGGCAGCAAGACTTTCACATTCAGGCACTGAAATGCCAGACCTTCCGACTCCTGTGAACACTGGTTCCTCTCAAAAAACACACCCAGAGGAAGATATGAGCATCTGAAACTCTAGTGCTGCCGGCTGGACATGGAGGCAGACCAGCTGCAGCAAGAATGACTGAGATCAGACATAAGGAAGGACCCGGAGAAGGGAGTTCATAAATCCCTGGTGGGTGACTGAGTGGAGATGGAGTTGATGAGCCTTCAGAAGGCAGGGCGTGTCTTCTCTCCACTATCATTTTTCTAGGAATAGATACACTCTGGTGAGCGGGGTAACTTATTAAAAGCATGGCACAGGACTCAGGCTGATCCTACCTGCTAGCTGTGGGACATCGGACAATGACTCCGCCTCCCTGTGTTCAGTTTCCTGGCTTGTAAAAACGGTGTTGGAAGTAGTATCACATGACCTCATGCGTAGGTGGAATCTAATGAACAAAATAAAACGAGGAACCAAATAGCTCCAGAGACATGGATGCATATAGCAGACGGCAGAACCTCAGAGAGAAGGCGTGGGAGGGTGGGTGGGTGGGAAGTGATCAACCAAAGAACTTATCTATATGTATAACCCATGGACAGGCCTGTGGCAGGGAGCGGGGGCGGCTAGAAGGGGTCAATGGGAGGAAAAGGAAGACATGTAATACTTTCAACAATAATGATATTTTTTTAATAAGATGAAATGGTGTTGATGTGGAGGGGTCAATTGTCACATGCAAACGCTTCATAGCAAATAGGCAAAGCTCCTAAAACTTCTTTTTCCTAATCCAAACTCCTTGCTCCTTACTCATTTCTCATAAAGCCTCCTTTCTAGACCCTGGGTTTCCTGACTCCCTCTACATGAGCGACTTTCACTTTCTTAAAGCGTGCTGCCTTAAATGAGGACGGTGGTCCAGGAGGCTCTGGCAGGACAGAGGTGCTCTCTGCTCTCCATGCCATTCTTATGGTGACCGGGATGCTCATAGTAGAGTTTTAGGGATATTTTGTGTTTGTTTGTTTATGTATTTTGCAATAAAAGCAATTAGTTAAGTGGATACCCACTTAACTAATTAGTTTTTCTAATTTTGTTTGTTTGTTTAGAAATCAAATAATAAATAAGAAAGATATATTTTGTTCCAAGTTACACAAATATGCTCACTTTAAGCTTCCAAGGACAGGGCTACATCCTCTCATCTCTCCATCCCCAGGAGTATGGGCCTAACATTCCAGCCTTTTGAGATTATTCTGAATTTTTATTCTGTCATACACAGAGATTGTATAGTTCAGTATTGCAGAGGACCTGGGGAATCAACTTGATCCTCTTATCTCTCTTTCTCCCCCTCTCTCTCTTAATCCTCACCCAAGGATATGTTTTTATTGATTTGAGAGAGAGAGAGAGAGAGAGAGATTAGTTGCCTCCTGTACTTGCCCCGACCAGGATTGAATGGCAATATAGGTGTGTGCCCTAGCTGGGAATCGAACTCTCAGCCTCTTGGTGTACAGGACAACACTCCAATCAACTGAGCCACCCACCCGGCCAGGGCTAATCCTCTGTTTTGTGGCTGTAAAGAGAGAGGCAAGGAATTCCCAGGGTTGGCTGATCCCTTCAGCAGCCAGGCTCACCCTTTGGAGGTGGCCTCCTTCAGAGACAGCCGCTGTGTGAGGCTCAGAGAGAGGGATCCTGCCACCAGACTTCCAGTCCTGGCAGGATGTGAGGCCTTGGACCAGACAAAGGGAAGCAAAAGTGCCACTCAGGGGCTCCTGTGGGCCGGCCACTGGCCCAGCGCTATGGTCAAGATGGACTGGAGGCCGAGACCGGTTTGGCTCAGTGGATAGAGCATCAGCTTGGGGACTGAAAGGTCCCAGGTTCGATTCCGGTCGGGGGCATGTACCTTGCTTGCGGGCACATCCCCACTGTGAGGCGTGCAGGAGGCGGCTGATCGATGTCGCTCTCTCATCGTTTCTGATTTTCTATCTCACTCCCTTCCTCTCTGTAAAAAATCAATAAAATATGTTTAAAAAAAAAAAAAGATGCACTGGAGGCCTGCCCTGTATTTGAGGGGCCACAAAAGCCTTCCCATGTTGTTGTTTTTTCTTATCTTAGACAAGAGGGTGGAGCTCCTGCAATGACGGCAACTGGATTTCCTGCCAGCTCAGTGGAATGGCAAGCTTGATTTTAATTGACTTATTGCAAATGAAGGTGATACTTCCTGCACTCCTGGGTTAGCGGCTAATTTATTCCTGAGACGGTTGTAAATTCCCAGCAGGCCTGGCACACAGTTCAGATGGACGGGAAATAAATGTCTGCTTGTTTCCCTCCTCCTTTCATTCGAACAGCCTTCTTACGCATTGTGAAATCTACTGGGGATGAGAGGATGCAGCCCTGTCCTTGGGAGCCCCTGGTCTAGTGAGGGAGACAGGCAGGGCAGCAGCCAGGCGCTGTACCTGGGGAGAGAGTGTCAAGGAGGCGACAGAGTCCTGCCTCCTACCTAGTCCAGGCCATTTTCATTGCCTGGGGGTACCTTATTGAGCGTCAGTCACCTGGAGTTTGAAAGGTGCTAATGGCATAGAGTGGGGCTTGATGAGAGATCATGGATGAAAGCAGTGTGACTAACGAGAGTTCCTCAGAGCCCAGGGAGAGTACATTGCTCCCACCTTCAGTCTCCATCCAGGCGACTGCTCCCACGGGGCCTCTCCTCTGTCTGGCCCTGATGTTCCGTTGCTCATTCATTAGATTTGCATTTATTGGGGGTCTTCTGGGTACTGACAGCACTGAACTGCACGAGAATCAGATCAACCGAGAAGAGGGTGGATAAAATTAGAAGTGGCGTTAAAAACAAACAAGTACATACATCTATACATCCACAAAGTAAAAGTGGCATCATCGGCCGAAACCGGTTTGGCTCAGTGGATAGAGCGTCAGCTTAGGGACTGAAGGATCCCAGGTTCAATTCCAGTCAAGGGCATGTACCTTGGTTGCAGGCACATCCCCAGTAGGAGGTGTGCAAGAGGTAGCTGATGGATGTTTCTCTGTCATCGATGTTTCTAACTCTTTATCCCCCTCCCTTCCTCTCTGTAAAAAAATCAATAAAATATATATTTTAAAAAAAAAGTGGCATCATTGGTCCCCAACTCCCACAAGAGAAACAAAACAAGACTGAACTCCCCGCACTTTCTCCTACAGGAAGGGTAAGGCCCGAGGGAGCCACGGAGGATGCTTTGACACGAAGATGCTT
Organism: Lasiurus borealis; assembly: GCA_004026805.1. Classification (NCBI taxonomy): domain Eukaryota; kingdom Metazoa; phylum Chordata; class Mammalia; order Chiroptera; family Vespertilionidae; genus Lasiurus; species Lasiurus borealis. The sequence goes on from PVJN01018035.1 coordinate 9,688, forward strand.
GAAAACCATTAAACAAGGGAGTGAAAGGACATGCTCGTTATTTTTTAACTGAGATGTAATTGACAGATAGCATCATATTAGTGTTAAACAAACAAGACAACAGCCCCCAAATGGAGTCACTTATGCTAAGCCCCATGTCACCAAACAAAGACTTAACTGAATTACAGAGTCAGCTCCCCTGGAAATGGAATATTAAGCTCGTCTATCCGGAGACCCCCGATCAGCACTAGTTCCTGTCAGTAACCTGCTGAGAAAGCCCTGCCATCCCCTAAATGAAAGTGACCTTGTCACATCTCTTCTGCGAGGACTGCGTCCGTGTGCAGGCTCCCCCTGCCTTGAAGAGTATTCCTTTTCCTACCGCCTCTCGGCCTCCCTGCTGCATGGGATGCTGCCTGATTTGTGAATCATTGAATAAAGCCAGTAAGACCTTTAAAATGTGCTCAGCTGAATTTTGTTTCTAACTTATTTTGCGGTGTACAACATAATGATTTGGTGCTGGTGTACATTACAAAACGATTACCACTATTAGTTAACCTTCAGTGCACAGTTACAATCTTTTCTTCTTGTGATGAGAATTTTTAGGATTTACTCTGTGACAATTTTCCACTGTGCAATACCGTACTTGCTAACTACCGTCACCATGCTGGGCTTGGCATCCCAGGGACTTGTTCGACAGCAGGGGGCTTTGTGCCTTTTGACCCCCTCGTATCCACATTCTTAAGCTCCAATAGGGACACTGGAGGAATAGGACATCTGAGAGACTTCCCACAAACTCCAGGTTCAGGTGGTAAGATGCAGCGTTTCTCCTTTGCCCAGGTCTCCAGCAGAATCTTCGGAATCGGCCTCGCCCTGTCCTTCCTCCACTGCCCGGCGTCCCTTTGCAAGAGAGTAAGTTAATAAGTCAGGAGTTAGGACCCAGAGGTCCGCCGGAGCCTCGCAGGAGCTGACAGCTGACGGGAAATCAATGAAGTGTACTTCAGGAAACATCCCCCTGATGTGAGGTGGACGGAGGCTGCTTCCTCCCACCTCAGGTGTCTGTGTTCCCCCCCGGGTTCCACCACAGGCTCGGAACCACTGCGCTTCCCTTCCACAGCCCCCTCTCCCGGTGGAAGCGCTGTGCGGTTAACAGGGAAGAAATTCTCCTCCTAAAAATGACATCATGATGCCGGCAGGTTTTATCCTGGTGCTCGTTGTCCTGGCTGTCACTCCCTCAGGTAAGCTCAGGTTCAACTGAATGAAAACTTTATCACCGTGGAGTTATTTCAGCAAGGGCGGTGGAACTATAGGGCTGAGACTGTTAGCCTTACAAAGTGTCATGTGTAGGCACCTTTCGGGTAATCTTTAGAGTGTGGCTCCGATGAATAATTCTATCAAATCTGTGGATTGCTAAAGAAATCATATCCAGGAATCACAGAATGTTTATGCTTTGGTGATTTATCGTGTTATTCCTTGGGAATCATTATGAGCTTGGCAGGAAGATATAAAAGCAGGGGAAATATTACCAAAGGCACGGGATGCCACTCAGAGAGTGGTTAAAATATTTGGCACAGAAATTTATTGGATTGACATTTTTTATATCCTAGCTACTAATAATCATCGTTATCTGTGTATGGATACTTTTGTCCAATCCAGCTGGTAGACTTATATCAATATTTTAATAATTTTGTGTAGATGGGCATATTTAGCATGTTTGTACATTACAATTAAACAAAAATATATGTCAAATGTGTCTGAACATGTGTGAGCTTTCTGTGACTATAATCCACCTGAAAATTGAGACATTTTTTAATAAAGAGGGCAAATAAAAGGAGAGAGAGGAAGAGAGAGAAAAGGAAAAAGGAGGGAAGTGGAAAACTGAAAACTTTAGGAGAAAGTAGTCTTTTGCACCTGCCGCTGTTCTGGGTTTTAAAATCATTTCACTTTCTATGTAACTTAAGAGCAGAAAGGCTTTCTGGTGTACCAGAGACCAGTGAGAGCCAGGAACCAGATGGAGAGGAAACAGTGTCATTCATTCCCTTAGCAGTTTGTATTTGTTTGTCCCTAGTATTTTTGCCACATTTGATTATTGCCATTTTCAGGTGGAGAACCAGAGGTTCCGACACAGATTTGCCCAAATCCTGAAACAAATCCTCGATTTAAAAGGCGTAGGGCCGTGAGGTACCCCCCCCCACACACACACACACCTAGACTTTATCATATCTTCCACACTGTAGCCTTCCCTCCTGCTGGGACTCAGAAACAGAGTGATTTCTAAGTGCAGAGAGCATCAAACCCGCTCTCAAATATCACTGCATTTGGTCTCTGCAAAGTTCGAAATGCAATTTGCCAATCACAAAAGTAATCATCAACTTGCGTGTGTGTGTTAGCATCCAATTAGTGTACGTGTATCTAATGGTGTTTTTGCCCTGACTTACTGTGAACAGATTGATTCTTATCATTTTTTTCTCCAGGGAAATCATCTCACTGGTTAGCAAGAGTAGGGAGCACAAGCCCTCTTGGTTCACCTATCATCCCCCTTACACAGTGACGGTTACGTAAAACATTGGATTTGGAGGAGAACCTGGCACCCTTCCCACAGTGTAGGCTGCAGGAGCTGGAGCATGTATACTGAGCTATAAATATTGGTCCTAGCTCTGTAATAAATCATATTTGTGAATATTTCTAGATCCACCATAGTCTATTTCTATAGTTAGTCCTGTACACTTCTCCTTACGTCCTTTACCACTCATTGTAAAGAAATCATTTCTTTTGGTCACACAAATTACAAGGAGCCACCCCTCATTTTTTCTGTCTCTGGCTGTGGTGAAGGGGATATTGGTGTAGGGCCAGGTGACATTTCTTACATTGCTAAGAAATGCTCCGTGTGTTCATGCCTGCTCCCAGAAATAGGAACCGTCTCTTATCTTCCCATCGCTCTTACCACATGATGACATGTGTTTATTCATTCAATAAATATTTACTGAGGATCTCCTGTCTCCTGGGAATGGTTTTAGCATGTGGGGTGCAAGAGGGAATAAAACACAGCCATTCTCATAGCCTCTCCTGCTAGCAAGAATCCATTAAATACGTATATTAGCTTTCACTCTGCAGGCCAGCTCTATGTGTTAACAGAAAAGGCTACTGTGTTTCAGGTATGGTTTTGGGGAGCGGCTGAGTAGGGGGGACACAAGGTGGTGATCATGGAAAGCAAAGCCCAAATATACCAAAACGGGTCAAAACTTCAGCCAGGATGTCTCTCAAACATCCTGGCTGAAGTTTGAAATTCTACGATTATTTCTTTACTCTCCCAGCTGAGAATTAACAATGAAGTGTTGCATCTATCGAGTCTTATCAATTACTCAGACCTTGGTGTGAGTGAGTTTGTCAAAACGTTGCTGAAGTGTTGATATGAGGGTGAGGAGAGGGCAGCGGGTCTGAGAGCCTGGAGGAAGGAGAGGAAACGAGATCAAGAAAAATGAAGAGAGTACAAGGTCAAGCCGAAGGTTCCAAAGGAACATTTCTTTGTCTCGAGCTGCTGCTGGGCACCTCAGCCAAATGAATCTTTCCCGAGTCCACTGACTGGGGTGGAGAGAGCTCTGACGTCCTCAGGGGGTGACTTCTGTCCAGTCCTTTGATAGCTTTAGGTACCTTTACCTGGTCGCCTGATCTCTCCCATAAGCGGCAGCCAGGAGTGAAGTCTATCCTCTAATCAATGGTGCATCTTCCACTTGGACAGGTGTTCAGGACAGCGAACACCTGACATTAATAGGGTACCTCGTGTGGCCGTTTCGTGAACGCAGGGATCCTAGAAGCACGGGACGTGTGAGTTGTAGGGCCCTGACCAACCTTCCACTCTGTATTTGTATTGGGCGAGGTTAAATGTTTTGCTTAAGATCACGCGGCTGGGAATCAGGACCAGAATGCATGTCTCTGGGTCTGAGTGCAGCGCCTCTCAATGTTAAGTAAATATTTGTTGGATTCTCGTCCTAATGAGTGACAAGTCTGGCAACAGGCTCAGCATCCTGAGCCAAGAGCAGCTTTCCCGCCTGGCGTGCTTTCCCAGCTCGCGTTCCACTTGAAGGAAATATGCAAGGGCTCTCCATCCCTGTCGGTCCCCGTCCCCTGCATGTGCTCTCTCTCTCCGGTGCTGCCTCTCTCTGCCCCTGCCCGTGGAATTGCTGGTCTAGTCCCAAGGGAAATATCTTAAAGAAAAATGAGACAGAGACTAAGCAGGGAGAGGGAGAGGAGAAGAGAAAGGGGAGGAACTAGGGTTAGGGGGAGAAACAAAATACCTTTTTACCAAAAGAGATGGTGGAAGGCTTTAATAGGCAAACAGGCAGCACACATCCTCTGGAGATGCGCGTGAGACTAAGTGTGTGTGTTGGGGGAAGAGGGATGAGCATGCAAAGCAGAACTCAAAGCAAGGAATTGTGGGAGGACCATGGTCAAGTCTGAAACCAAAAAGCACTGTCTGTCTGAAGAAGAGTGATCACAGAGAGAGGTCCCAGGGAAAGCAGTCTGCCCGTGCCAACGGCAGCAGAGGGAGAGTCGAGGAGGACCTGAGGACACAGTCACCAGAGTTAAGTGTCTCCCTAAGACCAAACGAAGGTGACCTGTGACCTGGTTTTAGAACATCGTTCCTCCCGGCAACAGGTTGCTTTCAAGAACAGTAAAGTGTTTGGGAAAATACAATGCTAACGGCAACACAGCAATAAAAATCGTTTTACAGTGAACATCTGTTCACAGACGTGAATGGTTGGAACAGTTTTTATGTGACGGTGAGGAGCCCATAGCAGCGGGAACAGTCTTTTGCCTCCTCAATCCTCAGAGTCTCGTGGGCCGGTGGAAAGACTGGACTTGGGAGTCAGGAGCCACACCCATCACTTATCAACTGAACGGGGTGACCCTGCGCAAGTCACTTCCCCTCGGAGTACCCCCGAACTTTCACCTGTAAAATGAGGGCTTAGATCTTCTTGGAGGTCCTTCCAGTTCTGTTGTCTTTTATTCTTTTATCATTTCACTTTTCCTTTTCTTTAATTAACGCTGAAAGTAGTTATGAATGTAAATGCTCTCCCAGCCTCCCAGTCAGGAAGCTGACTTGGGAGGTGCTCACCTTCAAAGAGAAGCTTCTTGATTCTGTCCATGTATCTTAGTCTATTGGTCTTGCCTTATTAATTTAAACTATATTCGTTGGCAAAAATGTTGTTTACACACAGCTTTTCGGGAATGTATTTATGCCTTGACACGGACACCACCTATATCTTGGTCGTCCTGAGCACATCTGTGATTCTGTATCCTCCAGCGCTGAGAGCCAAGGTCCCTCGGCCTTTCCCCCCTGTGCACAGAAAGCTCCATTAGGGCCTTTTGTGCATCCTTTCATTCATTCATTTGTATGTTCATTCACTAAACGTCATCTTTTATTTACCGAGGCCCTGCCCTCAAAAAAAAAAATAATCAATAGTGGAAGCACTTTTTCTTCCTCACAATGTTCTAGTCTACAGACAGACAAACCGGAAACATTTCCAGGGCTGTGCTCCATATCTGCTCCAAGAACATCAGTGGCTCCAGCTTTCATTTTTAGGGAGTTCAGTTTTCTAATAGCTTGAAGATATTAGGCAAAAGCGTGACACCTTTGGCCTAGAGGGTCTGTTTTGGTCAATACAGACTTGGGGTAGTCAGCTTGGGCCGCCCTATCAAAATATTGTACTACAGACAGGTGGCTCGACAAATTTATCCTCAGAGTCCTGAAGATTAGAAATCCATGACCAAGGTGCCAGGAATTCAGTTTCCAGTGAGAACTCTCTTTCTGGCTTGTAAACAGCTGCCTTCCGGCTGTGTCCTCACGTGCTACTCCTCCGTGCTTGCGTGAAGGGAGGTCCCTGGTCTTTCTTCTCTTCTTATGAAAACATCAGTCCTGAAGATAAGTGAGGTCCCACTCTGATGACCTCACTTCTTCTTAATGACCTCCTTATAGGCCCTGTCTCCACATACAGTCACATTGGATATAACGTGACTCCAACATGAAGTTGAAGGAACACAAACATTCAGCCCATAACAAACAGCCAGTACAGATTTATGCTTCTCCCCGCAATCCTCCCGCCTTGATTCAGACAGCCACTCACCCTCTGACCCTGGAAACATGGATCAAAGCGTATACAGGTCCCTGAAGGAGCAGATCTGCTCATTTCCCTTCGGGTCCTACTATCTTCACGGAGGGTATAGCTTGGGGGTGACCAGTCCTTGGAATGTCAAGATCCTAATTTTAGAAGCCCCATCCCAACATGCAACCCCACCTCCCTTCAAAATGTGAGGAAAATTCTCCTGCCAGGAAAGAGATCTCTTTTATGTCCCAAATTATAAAGGCTCAGGGTTGTCAAAGCTAAAAAGAGTGTGTGTGTGTGTGTGTGTGTGTGTGTGTGTGTGTGTGTGTGTGTGTACATGCATGCATGCATCTTGGTACAGACATTATTCAGTGTCTCAGCTCCCTGGAGTGTCTCCATCTGTTGTGAGATGCTGTCTTATGTAATATTTACTCACTGGGCTGAGCTGGGACACCACAGCTTTCAGGGGAGGTCAGTTCTCTGCCACTCTCAGAGGTGGGAACTGCTCTCAGAGGCACTGACAGTGGCCCAGCAGCTTAGCTAAATAGGAGGATTGCTTTTCTCACACACCATGAAATTTGGAGGCGGGCGGTCCAGGGCTGCTGGGGCCAATCCTGCAATGCCATCGGGGACCCAGGCTGCGTCAGGCTTTCTTTCTCTTCTGCCCGCTTGTCTGTGCAGCTTTCATCAGCCTCACTTGCACATTCGGGTGGCTAATTCTCTAGACGTCGTGTCCCAGTTCCAGGAAGGAAGAAGAAAGGGCAAAGGGAAAAAGATAAAAGGTGAAAAGGTGCAAGTTGGACTGAGTCCAATCTCTTGAGTGAACCACACTCAGGGGCTTCTGTTTGTTCCTTACTTTGCACAGGTGTCGTGTGGCCATTCCTGGCGGTAAGGGAGCCTGAGAGGGGGACATTTTAAGTGGGCACCATGCAATCCTGAATAAATCTAGCTTCCGGTTGTAAGGAAGAAAGAGTAAATGGAACTAAGTGTCTGCCACAAACAACGTTCTCCCCCTGAAAGGAGGGGCTGCCTGCACAGGGGAAGCCAGAGAAAGAGGACAGCTGTGACCCTCTGCTTCTCTCCTCTCCTAGCAATTCAGCTCTGGCCCCAGCTCTCCAAACACCGCTCGGCGAACAAAAGTCAAGCAGCTCACTGCGTTCTTGTTCAATGTTTTTTAGTTCAGCAGCCACAGTGCCCTAGGAGCTGGCATTTCCTAGTGGATCAGACAGACAATAAACAAATAAACATATAATATGATCAAGGGATAGGGTGTGGGGAGAGATTTTTAGATCCTGTAGCCTAGAATGACCTTTTTAAGGAGAAGGCATTTGAGCAAAGAAGGGTCAAAGGGAAGGAATGAGTGTGGCAAGAGCCTTCCCAGAGTGGAACCACACAGGCCTGTTCTGGAAAGAGCAGATGGGCCTGAGGCACTAGAAGGGGTGAGGTGGGGTAAGCGCAGGCGGCAGTCACAGGCAGAGGGGACAGGGGAGCAGCCACAGAGGGCCTGAGAGACCATGGTAGCAGCGTGGGATGCTTTTCCTAAATTTGAGGGGAAGCCACTTGGTGGGTTGGAGCAGGGAGCTGACATATGCTTTTCAGCTTTGAAGAGATGTCGCTAGCTGCTGGGCAGGAAATGGACTGTGAAAGGAGCAAGAGTGGGAGAAATTAGGAAGCAAAACTGGAATCAGAGAGAGAGAGAGAGAGAGAGAGATGATGGAGTTCAGGATCCAGATGGTGATCTCCCGTGAGACGGTGGGAAGCAATCATTGTTGCGATGCCTTCTGAAGGAAGTTAGACGGGATGGGGGGGGTAGGGAAACTCTGGAGGTTCAGCCTGAACAACGGACACCTCTTCCCTCCAAAGGCTTCGGGGAATTGCAATTCCCTGCCTCCCGCTCTGTTTCCAGGAAGGTTCTAGGGCCTTTACAGAGTGTTGCCCTGGCAGCCGCCCAGCTCTGCTTGCCGAGAGTGTTGAAGCATCAAAGTTTAAATAAATAAGCACAAATGTAAGATTTTATCTCTCCCCGTCACTCGTTTGCATTTTAATACGCTTTCTAAAGCGAAGGAAAAAAGCATGGAGGCAGTCACAAAGCCTGTCCCTCCGTACCCCTGTTCACAAAGCCTGTCCCATCCGTACCCCTGTTCATTCCACGGAGCTGCGTGGGTGCATTTCGAATTTCCACCCCCTTAGTTGACGGTGTCATACACATAGGGGGAGTGTGTGTGATGATGCTGTTCTTCCTACGAGGAACTTTGGGGTTTTGATCTGGTAAACTTGGGGTGTCCTGCATGTGATCGTGGCGGGGGCGGGGGAAGTTTTCTATGGTAAAGCATGCCATGCAGGATGAATTGCTGTAGGATATTAATAGGATGCCGAATATATGAAGAGGGGGCTGTACTTAAAAGCAACAACAAAGAGCTTCCTTGTTAAATTTGATAGCATAGCACTGAAAAGAGACAAACATGTCTCTAGATTGCATTCCTGGAGGGTTAAAACTTGGAATTAGAGAGTTTCTCAGGTTCTCCTACATTTAGGGAAGATCTTCATGAAGGAAGACATTCTCAGGAAGAAGTGAGAGAGCCGTGCAGGGGATGTGACAGGGTTGAGTGGATATGTGCTGGAGGCCTGGAAAGTGGTCCTGACACACTCCCTTCATTGGTCCTTTCATTAAATGCATATAAAATGCGCACCTGCTATGGGCCAGGCACTGTCCTAGGTGCTGGATAAGCATCAACAGATAAAACGGACATGGTGCCAGCCATCATGAAGCTCAAGGGGAAGACAGATAATGATAAATACTGTAAACAACAAATGGTGATAAGATGTATGAAGGGGCCAAACAGGTACAGTGATGAACAATAGCCCAGGGACAGAGCCCATGTCTGTAAGGAGATGAATTGTGAGGTAGAGAGTAAGGGGGTGACTGCAGATGATCTTTTGAGGTCAAGGTACTGACCTTATGATGTGAAGATCCTGTGAGAGTCAAGTTCTGGGTAGAGTTTACTGTCAACTTTTAGCTGTGTGTTGTGGGCACGGAGAATCGTTAAAGAGAACCCTGGTACCCTCAAAACTGTCTTTGCTGAATTAGACTGTGTAGGAATACAAGTTGTCCCCCAAAATGTGTACACACTTTAACAGCTAATGTCTCAATTTTGAAAATGAATGGTATTTTATTTTTTTAATATATTTTATTGATTTTTTACAGAGAGGAAGGGTGAGGGATAGAGAGTTAGAAACATCGATGAGAGAGAGACATCGATCAGCTGCCTCCTGCACGCCCCCTACTGGGGATGTGCTCGTAACCAAGGTCGACCAGAATCAAACCTGGGACCCCTCAGTCCGCAGGCCGGCGCTCTATCCACTTAGCCAAACCAGTTTTAGCATGAATGGTATTTTAATAAACACTGCCTTTATAATTATTTAATGTGTGTCCACATTTTGGGGGGACACCCTGTAGTGAAAGTTCAGCAATAGGATGTGAAAGCAACCGTCATGCCTCTCCCATTAATTCGGGTCCCCTCATGATTCTTGCAGCAGCCGCAGAATTCAGTTCAATAGCCGAAACTGAAGACGCCCTCCTCAGACATTTATTCCAAGGCTATCAGAAGTGGGTCCGCCCTGTATTAAATTCTAATGACACCATAAAAGTACACTTTGGATTGAAAATATCTCAGCTGGTAGATGTGGTGAGTAACCCTTGACACTAAGCCAAGAAGAACATGCATTCCTTAACCTGTTTGTGAGTCTGAGATTTTATTTTGCTTTCTTTCTCCATGGCTGCCATTTTGATTTTTTAAAAATATTTTTTATTGATTTTTTACAGAGAGGGAGGGAGAGGAATAGTGAGTGAGTCAGAAACATTGATGAGAGAGAAACACCGATCAGCTGCCTCTTGCACACCTTCCACTGGGGATGTGCCCACAACCAAGGTATATGCCCTTGACCAGAATCGAACCTGGGACCTTTCAGTCCGCATGCCAATGCTCTATCCACTGAGCCTAACCGGTTAGGGCTTAACTTATTTTTTTAAAAAAAGATTTTTTATTGATTTTTAGAGAGGGTGGAAGGAAGAGGGAAAGAGAGAGGGAGAAACATCAATGTGATAGTGAAACATTGATCATCTGCCTCCTGCACAACCCACACAGCAATTGAGCCTGCAACCCAGGCACGTGCCCTGACCGGGAATTGAACCAGCAACCTTTCTGTGCATGAGATGATGCCCAACCAACTGAGCCACACCTGCCAGGGCTTAACTTTGAAACATTCCCATTCCCTCCTCTATAAAATATAGATCATTTCCCATAGGGTTATGCAAATCCAATGTCAGTTAAGTACCTATCACAGTGGAAGGAGTGGGCTGAGCAGCCAAAGGGGGCAATGAGGAGACTGGCACCTGGGATGGCAGCCAGAGCAGAGGAGGCTGGGCAGACCGTTCTGGTCAGTTGGCAGGAGCCCGGATGGCCTAGTTACTCTCTGAGGAACAGAACATGTGAAATTCAAAGCTCAGTAAGCAAGCACTTTTCGGATGTCAGGAAATGCCCAAATGACATCCCAACAGGCCAACTCACCTGGCTCCCCTGGAATATAAGTTCTGAGTGGATTTACACCTGCACAGCTGCTTTCCAAAAGTTTTAATTGGCACCGAGGGCAAGTTTTCCCCTGAAATAATGCTTTTCTGCAGTGGAAAGGTCTTTGGGCAGTGATGCCCGTGCCATTTCGATTGTAAAAATAACGTACTGGGGGAGAAAATCTGCCCCAAGGAGCCAGTGAAGTGACCCGAGGAAAGAATGAGGAGTGGCACAGAGTGCCTTTTCACTGCGACACCGTTAGTGAGGGACCCTTCTGCTGGAGGGGGGACATGGTGGTGAGGATGGAGGGGCACTGCCGCTGGCGGGTTTGCTGTGGGCACCCGGGGTGAGGAGCAGGGGCAGGGGAGAAGAAGAGCTGAATCCAGGCTAATCCAGAGTCCTCTCTGCTGAGGGTGGGCTGGCAGGGGCCACTGCAAGGACAGGGGGCGGATAGATGATGACAGCCAGAGCCAGTGCCTGGGAAATCCCACCATCCTCCTGGGGCCCCTCAGGCCCCCATATCTTTCCCTGACCTCACCCCTACTTCAGGATCCTCTGCTAGTTTTCTTGCCGAGCTCATACTTCCACCATGATTGGGTTCCTGGAAAACCGGTGAACTATAACAACCCAAACCCAGCAAAATCATCCTGCTGTGGTCCCGAGAGTCCCAGAATAATCCTCCCACATTACCCAAACCCCCGCCCACCGCACACTCACCCACCCAAGCTGACTCAGCGCCCAGGAGTCCTTCTAGAAAATCATGCACAGCCCATCTCCAACTTAGCTAATATTTAATTCACTTGGCATCCCGAAAGTGCTTCCTGGGTTACGCAATTATATATAAACTAGTAGCCCTGTGCACGAATCCGTGTGCCACTAGGTCACCGCCATCCTCCTGTAGCTCCTCCCGCACCCCCTTGTAGCTTGCTGCCTGCCCCCTCCTGTAGCTCCTCACTGTCCTCTTGTAGTTTGCTGCCCACGCTCCTGCAGATCTGTGATCAAGTCATTACTTGGTTGGTCATTACGCTGCTACTTGCTTCAATTAATTTTTTCATTTAAGGCAAAATATGCATAATATTTTAGGATCTCATGCATTTAACTTTTTAGGTTCTTAAGTTGAGAATTCTTTACATTTTGAACACCTCAAAGGTAAGATTCTGAGAGGTCATTCTGACTAAAAAATACAAAACCAAAATGCAACTTCACTTAAATTACGTCTTTTTAATTGTCATTTTCTTAGGATGAAAAGAACCAACTGATGACAACAAATGTGTGGCTCAAACAGGTAAATGTCGACTCCAGAATTGTACTTGCCAACCTCATTATTTCCATTCTTTAGAAAAGATCCCATCTGAAAAATAATTATTTTAAATAACATATTGGGTTCTTTCTTAAATTTATTTTTAAATATGTTTTTGTTGATTTTTAGAGAGAGGGAAAGGGTGGGGAGAGAGAGAGAGAGAGAGAGAGAGAGAGAGAGAGAGAGAGAGAAATGTCAGTGGGTTGCCTTCTGTATGACACCCCAACTGGGGATTGAACCCACAACCTTTCGGTGGATGGGATGATTCTCCAACCAATGAAGTCACCCTGCCAGGGTGGGTCTATAATTTTTAAATTTTCTTTTGCAAGAGTCAGAAAGCAGGTCTTGGGCACTGACAGCGGTGCCTTCTTCTGTTGTTGTTCCTTGTCTTGGACTGTACACGGGGTGGATGGTGGGAGGGTGACTGGGCACTGGACCCTAGGCTACTGGGAGAAAAGGGGGTAAAGGCTCCAGGGTGCAACTTTCCCCCATTGAAGGTACTGCACCGGGATGAGAAAATGGATGATGTTAAATTCTCCCTCACTCCACTGATCCTCCCTGGAAAAAACCTACCCCCAGGTGCTTGTTGCTCCCTACAGAGAGAGAGAAAGCAGGAAATGACAGGAGAGTCCTCCATCAGTTTCAGAATAAAGTGACACCTCAAACAAAACACTGAATATGCTGTTCTGATATAACTGAGAAGGCGTTTGAATGGTCCTCAGCGCACTGCTTAGGTGATTGCTTTAGCTCCACTCCGCCTGTTCCCTAAAACAGAAGCGTCTGTTTCCAGGAGTTCAGTCTCCAGTTGTCAGAAAACCCTGATGTTGTGCGTGTTATCTGAAAGGAGAAAATATTGGCACTTCCTTGATAGGAGGCGAGAAGGCTGGTTTAATTGCTTATTTTTTGTTTTTGTTAGCAATTACTCGTTTTTTATTTTTTAAATATATTTTTATTGATTTTTTACAGAGAGGAAGGGAAAGAGATAGAAAGTCAGAAACATCGATGAGAGAGAGACATCAATCAGCCGCCTCTTGCACGCCCCACAGTGGAGATGTGCCCGAAAGCAAGGTACATGCCCCCAACCGGAATCGAACCTGGGACCTTTCAGTCCGCAAGCCGACGTTCTATCCACTGAGCCAAACCAGTCTCGGCAGCAATTACTCATTTTTTAATGAATCATCTCCCATAGATTTAAAATCTTCTTGGTGGCACTATCTTAAATATCTCGCTTAATTTTCACATGCAAACATAATGCTGTTGATTTCTTTATAGTGAATTAAGTTAGTTATTGATCCCGGTTTATCGGACATTGTTTAGGCCTCTGCTAACAGCTTATAAGGAACAATGGATAAAGGGAACTGTGAGAACCAACAAGCTTCATTTAGTCTCATCAAGTTGCTTCCACCCAAAAGCTTTGATCAGTGAGAGCATGTTTACTGCTTCCGATTTCTCTGATTCTTTCATTGGCAGCTATGTTAGCCACCTACGAAATAGATCCGCCTATTATTTTACTTTCGAGTAAAGATCTTCAGGAGAAAATAATAAGCTGAGAATGTAGCTATAAAAAATACAATCTAAATATAATCTGTATTGTCCTACATACTTACCTCTAGCCTCAGAGACTTATCCTACTTTTACACTCTAGAGGCTGTGGAATTCGGAGGTATTCTGAATTAATCAAAATCAAAAAGAAGTCCTGTATTTCAACTTGCAGAGGCAAGAAGAAAAACTTCCCTGTAAATAGGCTGAGGAAGAAAAACAAAACAACAAACTCCTCCTTCTCTCACTGCTCCTCACGGTTAAGCTCTTATTGATCTGCCACATAAAACATTGGTCCAGGGACCCTTGTCCTGTCAAACTGAGATAATAGGTGCCTTATACTTTCTTGAGATTTTGAAAGCAAGAAAACGTCAGCCAAAGAACACAGTTAGACATGAAGGGAAGAAGCCACAGGCTCTCGGGCCTTCACTGAAGCTTTGGAAATGCCTTCCAGCAGTTATGCCACCAGAATCAGTGACCTGGAGATGCCTCCCGGTCAAGACAGAATCAAAATGAAAACCTCCAACAAAACGGAGCAAGAGCGATCTGTAGGAGGGGGCCATCTGACACTGGGAAAAGCCACCTGCTGACTTGGGCCCCCACTCCATAGACTTGGATTTCGTTTAATGTGCAGAGGGCGGTCGTATGTCTTATCTCATTCATTCTCAGCCACTTGTGATTAGCAAAGCAGGTATCACTGTCCACATTTATGGAGACACAGAACCTAGTAGCTCATCTGGCTGGAACCTTCTTGGCCACTCCCAGCCTTTGCACTATAAACGTTAAGACCTGTTTCCAAATCATAGGAGGAGTCCAAGTAGCAAAACAACTGCACATTTCATAGAATCGCAAAGAAAATGGTCAAACCTGCTCCACTCACACAAACTGGATTAAGAGTGGAATGTCACAACAGGTATCCTATCTAATAAAAGGCTAATTGTTCCCTCGACTGGGAGTTTGAATTGGAGTTTGACCTGGAGTGCAACCACCCTCCGGCCTCTCCCCCAGGCCTATCCCACCCTGGATTGGTCCCCACCAATTGGGGGCAGGGCCAGTCAGCCAACTGTCTCCCACCCCCAATTGGCCTCTGCCTGTGCACGAAGTTGTGCACTGGGCCTCTAGTTAGTTAATAAGTGCTATCTTATGGCACAAGCAACACAGAAGCAAAAAAGGATGAATTCTATGGCATGATTGGCAGAGAGGGAAGGCTTGGAATAGGAGGCATTTGAACTCTGCCATGATGTCACTTTACGGGGTTTAAAATTTTTTTTTATGTCTTTAAGGGTGAAAGAAAGATAATGGGTAGAGAGAAAGTGGACAATAAAAACAATAACATTGATGTAAAAAGAAAAGCTATCATTAGTGTTTTACATGGGTCTCAGTTTCAGAACAGCTAATAACAATAATACCTAATATTTATTGACTGCTAAGTGCTTAGGCACTAGGCTAGGTGTTTCATGAGAAAGAACTCAGTTAATTCTCACAGCCACCGTATAAGTTAAGTTCTGTTAGGATTCCCACTTTGCAGATGGGAAAACCAAGGATTGGCGAATTGAAGTATCCAATTTCCACACTGCTAAGTGAAGTCTGGCTTAGATAGAGAAATCATCCCCTTCCTCACACGGGAAGGAGCTGAGGGAAGATGCCCAGTCCTCGCAGTGCTATCTATCTCTGTATAGGCTGCTTTCTAATCCTGTCTTCAAAGGCATGGATTCCTCAGTCTCTGGGACATCTCATGAGCTTGGTCTAGAAAGACAGGAGAGAATGAAGTAAGGATTCATAGCATCTTTCCTTCATTGCACAGGGTTCATTGAGAGTCTACTACGTGCCAGGTACTCTGCTAGATCTTGGACACACAAAGAATATAACACAGCCCTGCCTTTAAGGAGAGAAGACAGTTTTAATTGTGTAAAAGATAATAATAATAATAATCGTAACAGTCCTTGGGATGTTAAATGAGATCTTATGTGTAAATGTGATACATACATTATCTGGTATGTAATGGGGACTCAGTAAATGTCATTTCCTTGTGCCTTTATAATATGATAAACACTACAAAGAAAGTATACATAAGGAACTGCGAAAATGAGACAGGGAGAAAATCAGGGAGGGCTTCCAAGGGAAGGAAATATTTAAAGTGGGTCTCACAGAATCGATAATTGTACAAGCCAAAAAGGTGGAGAAGTTGTGAGTCACCTGAATAGCATTCCCGGTAACAAGACTTTCCAAAGCTCTCTCACACTAGAGCAAACCTCTTGGAAATTCTTTCCCTGTATAACTCTGCTAAAATTACTCTCTAATTTATTTATATGGAGCGGATAAAAATGTGACGTAATTGGAACAAAAGTATGTTCCATGGTAGCATACACAACTGAGATACTTATTTTTTGTGCTGTTGTGGTTGTTTTTTGTTTTGTTTTTTTCACCCAATTCTTCTGTCTTATCCTCCATATCCATAGTTCTTGGTTATATTTAGACATGCCTCTTCTTTTCTCTCCAGCACAAATTTTGAGACATCCGGAGAAAGTCCTTTACGTGGAGCTATTTTTACTTTACTTTATTGATTTTATTTTGCAAATTCGTTTGTCTTCCTCCTTCATGCTTCTAGAGAGAAATCAAAACCCTACAAATTATAAATAGGTTCTCACATTGATTCACTGAAACTGTGTAAGAAGGCACTTAATGCCCTAGCCACTCAGATTCTGCTTTGTCATGTTCAGGACTAAAAAAAAAAAAAAACCTGCATCGCAAGCACCTTAAATGTAATGGAAATGGAACCAACCTTTCATCTTGACCCAAGCAAGGGTCTGACCCTTTGCCGAGATGGTGCCATATGAATAATCACTATGATGACATTTGTCAAATCTACTCACTCAGCAAGCACTTACTGAGCACCTACTCTGTGTAAGGCACTGGACTAGGCACTGCGGGGGTCAACACCAATAAGACAGTAAGACTGAGTGAGCTGGCTTCACGGTAGCTAGAACAGTTTGCTCTCCCCCCCACCCCGCCCCACAACCCCCGTGAGGGTCCCGAGAAAAATAGGGCTGCTTGAATGTCTGTCAAGGCCAACATCTTAAATTAATGCTGCTCCTCCAACAACTGATTCCTGTTTTAGGTCAACAAAGAGTTCAGCAAACCAAAGGAAGGCCTCTTTGGATAGATCCCTGGGGCTGGTCTTTGAGGAGACATAAACAAATCTGCTATAGAAGGGACTGCCTCGCTGTGAATGTCTGAGCGAGCTCCTCAAAGCCTTGTACAACCTACAGTGGCACTTCCAAGTCCATGAATTCATCTCAGACCTTTTTTACTTACTCACCATCTTATTTTCTGACTTTTTCTACAGCCTCACCCTGATCTTAGCAAAATAGGCCAGTTTGGTCTTCTGACTCAAGTGGAGCCTCAATAGTAATGGAGCAGAAGTTTAGGTGTCAAAGGCCGGCTATGTAAACGTGAGCAACTTATTTCACCTCTGTGCCCCTCAGTCTCTTCATCTATAAGACAGAAGC
The DNA here is from genome assembly GCA_004026805.1 of Lasiurus borealis. Classification (NCBI taxonomy): domain Eukaryota; kingdom Metazoa; phylum Chordata; class Mammalia; order Chiroptera; family Vespertilionidae; genus Lasiurus; species Lasiurus borealis. The sequence continues at coordinate 26,684 of PVJN01018035.1, forward strand.
AATACCTAACCCACAGAGTCCTTGGGATTTTAAGTGAAATCTGATGTGTGAATGTGATACATATATTACCTGGCACATAGTAGAGACTCAGTAAATGTCATTTCCTTGGTAGGCTTTCCGTTCTTTTTTGCTTTTTATTTAATTTATTGGGGTGACACTGGTTTACAAAATTATACGGGTTTCAGGTGCAACCCTTCGTCTATATGCTGTATTGTGTGTTTGCCACCCAAATCAACTCTCCAGCATCACCATTTACCCTTCCTGTCCCCTCCTTTACCTCCCCTCCCACCCCAGCCCATCTCCACCCACTGACAATCACCACACTGTTGTCCATGTCCATGAGTTTTTGCTCCTCTTTTTTTTTCCTTCTTTGCTTTCACTCATATGTGGAATCTAATGAACAAAATGACCTAACAAACAAAATAGAAACAGACTCATAGATAGAGAGCAGGCTGACAGCTGGGGGCAGGAGACCGGGGTGGTGATTGGAGGGTTTTCTCATCCTTAAAGACAAATTCCATCTCTTGGCACAGACAATTCATGGATGCAATGGGAATATGAGACGCATGATATGTCATGTTGATGTATTTAAGATTAAAATGAATCAACATTCATTTGGTTTTAAAAATGTCTCATCTGACCTTGAGATAACTGAACTACCTGAGGGATGTCCTATTCAGGCTGCAAATCAAACCAATAGCAAGGAATCTTTGTCCCTGGCCATCCAGCTGCCTTACTATTTTTTTAAAATATATTTTATTGATTTTTCACAGAGAGGACAGGAGAGGGATAGAGAGTTAAAAACATTGATGAGAAAGAGACATCGATCAGCTGCTTCCTGCACGCCCCCCACTGGGGATGTGCCCGAAACCAAGGCACATGCCCTTGACTGTAATCGAACCTGGAACCCTTCAGTCCGCAGGCCGACACTCTATCCACTGAGCCAAACCGGTTTCAGCCAGCTGCCTTACTATTAAACTAAGAATAATTTGAAGAATTTATCTGTGGTAAAAAACAAAAAAAATCTTATGATGTAGGTTTAAATGAAATTTTGTTCTGAATTGTGGTAACAGGTAGACATTTATGCGTGATATTTCAGATAATATATGTAAGGAAAGACAGCTCTAAGGGAATACTCATGACAGGGATTTGAAATTGTACTTTTCCAAGTTAGGACACCTACACTTGGAGTATTTTTCCGTTTTTTCTTAGCGGTAGATTAACTTTGCTATTTGACCCTTACTCTCCTGTTTTCTGCAATAACACAGCCCTCCACTGGGAGCGGTGGGAAGTGGAGCTGATATTTGTCAAGGGCTTTGAGAGTCAGGGCTAGGACGTGCTCCACAGACACAGGGTATTATTTATAATCTTTTACTTTAAGAGGGGAAGAGGCAGGAGGTTAATCTCCAGAGGCGCCTAGGGATTCGGCGAGAACAGGGACCTGCCCAGGAAAATCTCACAGCTCCTGAGAGGACAAGGTAGAGGATTTGGGCTCTGAGTCCTCATCCTGACCTGCTGCGTCTAACACGATGCGGTCATTGGGGGCACAGGGCTCGGCCAGCACGGTAGTGGACTCACCTTGCGGTAGAAATTCGGTGAGGCCCTCTGATGGGCAGGTCAGGCACAGTGTCCGATTCCCCAGGTCTGGCTGCAGAAGGACACCCAGCTTGTGAGGGGGGACTCTCTCCACCTGCCGAGAAGTGCAACTAAAAAAGGACAGTCCACCTGGGGAGCCCGGGGCTTCAGTGCCCCTTCTCCCCTGGGTGCACCAAAGTAGGCAGCTGTCACCAAAAGTCAGCTAGGCCTTTGTCTTCACTGCTCTGGAATGCAGCCGGAATCCACTACAGATCTCTTTATATCCCACCCAGGGATTCACGCATCCCTCACACGGCTCCATCGATGGCAGACCGCTGTGCTCACTAACCTTGTTTCCCAGACCCAGCTGGACTGCAAGGGCTCAGCTCCAGTCAGTCTGTCTGAGACTGTGACTGGGGCTCACTGCCTGGGTGCCCGCTGCGTGCTGCCTGCTCAGGGTCACCTGGTATTCTCCCCAGGATCAGCCAAGAACTTTTTAGGTGCCAGTGACAGAAAACCAGTGGCCTTATTTATGGTCATTAAAAACGGGAAAGAGCCCTAACCTGTTTGGCTCAGTGGATAGAGCATTGGCCTGCCAACTGAAGAGTCCCAGGTTCGATTCCCATCAAGGGCATGTACCTTGGTTGCCGGCACATCCCCAGTAGGGGGCGTGCAGGAGGCACGCCAATGATAAGAATCAATGTTTCTCTCTCATTGATGTTTCTGACTATCCCTCTCCCTTCTGTGAAAAATCAATAAAATATTCTTGAAAAACAAAAAACTGAAAAGAATCCCAATATTTTACCTGGAGAATGGATAAATAGTATATTCAGAGTATTATGCTAAGCAAAATAAGCCAGTCAGAGAAAGACAAGTATCACATGATCTCACTCATAGGTGGAATCCAATTAACAAAATAGAACCAGAGACAGAGAAGCATGAAACAGACTGTCCAATCTCAGAAGGAAGGCAGGTGGGGTGGGTGGGTGGGTGGGTGGGAAGAGAGCAACCAAAGAACGTGTATGCATATATGCATAACCCATGGACACTGGCAATAGGGTGGTGAAAGCCTAGGGCAGGGGTAGAGATGGGCTAGAAGAGGTCAAAGGGGAAGGAGGGGAGAGAAGAGCAATGTGTACCACTTTCAACAAAAAATTGTATTTTAAAATATTAAAAATTTTAAAAATGGTGGTATATTCATACAATGGGAGACTTCACTAATAAAAATGAACACATTAATACAACATAGAAGAATCCAAAATCCATGTGTTCAGTAAAAGAAATCAGGATCATAAGGATACCTACTTCGTGATTCCATTGATCTGGCATTCTAGAAAATCCAAAATTATAGGATCGGAAAATAGACCAGCGTTTGCCAAAAGTTGGGGATATGGGAGGGGTTGATTACAAATGGGAAATTTATTGGGCAACGGAGCTGTTCTGGTATCCTGATGGTGTTAGTGATGGTACAGCTGTTTGCATATAGAACTATACACAAAAAAGAGGTGAGTTTTAGTGTAAATAAATTTTAAAAACATAAGTGAGGTGAAAGTGAAACCGACAAAAAAATGCAACTCTGAGTTGCCCTCAACATTGCTGAGATTCAGACCTGCTGCTGATGGTAAAAGTCTCCTTAGCAAGAAACAAATTGGAATGAAATTATATTTGCTTTTCAAAATGGGCAGAGGAAAGGGGGAAAAATAAGCCTGTGGGTACCCAGTAAACATGATAAATACTTTATTAGTTTGGCCTTTTAAACTGTCAGTTTTCATAGGTATGGTTTTCCCATAAATTGCCATACAATTTTTATCCATTAGAATGTAGTATTTTTTATTTTAAAAAAACATTTTTTATTGATTTCAGAGAGGAAGGGAGAGGGAGAGAAACATCAATGATAAGAATCACTGATTGGCTGCCCACTGCATGCCCCCTACTGGGGATCCAGTGGGCAACCAGGGCATGTGCCCTTGACTGAAATCAAACCTGGGACCCTTCAGTCCATAGGCTAACACTCTATCCACTGAACTAAACCAGCTAGGGATCATGTAACTTTTTAAAGATTCATATTTTTTAAAATTTGTTGCTCAAGGTTTGAGCCTCACAAACACTGTCTAAAATAGAAAATTTCTCATTTTAGAATGTGTAGTTCTATTACTTTCAGGCATCGTGCTTATTTTAATATTTTACCATCCAGTCAAGTCACCCACCTGCTGACTCCCGATTTTTTAATGACAAAGCTGACCTCACTGGGTTCCAGGAAGCTGGCACTGGGCATACCCTTCTGGCGTTCTGAAATGTCGTTTAACATTATCCTACATCATTACTCAGCTGTCCACATGAGGGACAGTAGCAGAGAAGAATTTAATTTTCAGGTCAGATTTCGTAAGATTCTGGATCCAAAATCTTTTTTAAGAAAGTCCATTTCTACTGTAATTGGGTCATCCATATGTCATCCTCTTAACCTTCATAATCAAATCAATTAATGGTCAGTTTTGTTAATCTGGGCCCATCAGCCCCTGTAAAACATGCAATAATTTCATTCTATTATGAGAACAAATATGTAAGCATCTGGAGGCTAACACTATTAGGAGTATAATTTAAAACTGTAATTGGGAGCTCATAAGATAAGTTCCGATTAAAACTTAGAAAAAAAAATTCTTGGAAAATATTTTTTTTCCTTGGATAAAAGTTGTAATGTCATCAAGAGTAGTCAGCAGATTCTGGATGTTTCATATGAACATACTGGGTGGATGTTTGTTCAGGACTCTTGAGTGACACTCTATTTGTACCCTTTACTGTGAGATTAAAATATCACTGGACCAAGTCACCTAGACGAAACTTGAGTTAGATCTATCATTGCTTTCTGTTTCATAAGAGAAAATGGGCTGGAAAAAGTGGATCATGAATTAGTGGTGTTAGCTGCTGAGCTTTTTCGTTGAGATGTAGATGTAGCAATTTTGGAAATCCCAGGTAGGATGGGTGTGTGGGCCTGGGCAAGACCAGAGACAGGCTGGCTCAAGCCCTATCTTTCACACTGCCACAGAGCGGGTCATAAGACCTAATAATGCACTATTCAAGGAAAACACTGGGTTAGTAAATTAACACAAACTTGAAGATTACAAAGTGTAACACACTGACTGTTCAGAATAAAATCACAATATGCTACTTGTATGCAGGAATGGACAGACCACAAATTACGCTGGAATCCTGAGGAATACGGTGGAATTCACTCCATTAAGGTCCCGTCAGAATCTCTCTGGCTCCCTGACATAGTTCTCTTTGAAAAGTAAGTATCGCCGAGACCGGTTTGGCTCAGTGGATAGAGCGTCGGCTTGCGGACTGAAAGGTCCCGGGTTCGATTCCGGTCGGGGGCATGTACCTTGCTGGCGGGCACATCTCCAGTGTGGGGTGTGCAGGAGGCGGCTGATCAATGTCTCTCTCTCATCGATGTTTCTGACTTTCTATCCCTCTCCCTTCCCCTCTGTGAAAAATCAATAAAATATATTAAAAAGAAAGAAAAGTAAGTATCATAGAAGAAAAGGACACTGGGCAGAGTTAGGACCAGAAATGGAAAAAGCCTGATGTTGGTAAGAGAATGCGGGGAAATGCACAACTTTAAGTAATGAGGGTCCTGTTTCTTGTTGAGCTATTGTTTGACCCTGTAGTAGGAAAGCAATAAAATACAAATAGTCCAGTGGCGGGCCAAAACACAACACACAAACACACACACACACACACACACACACACACACACACACACACCAGACGAATAAGAGTCAGCTTACCATTAAAGGGAAACTACTTTTGCCACAGTGCTGATGGACGTTTCGAAGGCTCCCTCATGACCAAGGCCATCGTGAAATGGAACGGAACCGTCACCTGGACCCCTCCTGCCAGTTATAAAAGCTCGTGCACCATGGACGTCACATTCTTCCCATTTGACCGGCAGAACTGCTCCATGAAGTTCGGGTCCTGGACGTACGATGGGACCCTGGTGGACCTCGTTTTGATCAATGAAAACGTCGACAGAAAAGACTTCTTCGATAACGGAGAATGGGAAATACTAAACGCAAAGGGGATGAAGGGACACAGAAGAGACGGTTTGTACTCCTACCCGTTCATCACCTATTCCTTCGTCCTGCGTCGCCTGCCTCTGTTCTACACCCTCTTCTTGATAATCCCCTGCCTGGGACTCTCTTTTCTGACGGTTCTGGTGTTCTATTTGCCTTCTGACGAAGGAGAAAAACTTTCCTTGTCCACCTCTGTCCTGGTGTCGCTGACGGTGTTCCTGTTAGTGATTGAGGAAATAATCCCTTCTTCCTCCAAGGTCATTCCTCTCATTGGAGAGTACCTGTTGTTCATTATCATTTTCGTCACCCTGTCGATTATTGTCACTGTGTTTGTCATTAATGTTCACCACAGATCTTCTTCCACTTACCAACCCATGGCCCCCTGGGTTAAGAGGCTTTTTCTGCAAAAACTTCCCAAATTACTTTGCATGAAGGACCACGTGGATTGCTACGCTTCCCCAGAGAAAGAAGAGAGTAAACGGGTGGTGAAAGGTAAAGTCCTAGAAAAGAAGAAACAGAAGCAGGTTAGTGATGGAGAAAAAGTTCTGGTTGCTTTCTTGGAAAGTGCTGCTGATTCCATTAGATACATCTCCAGGCACGTGAAGAAAGAGCATTCCGTCAGCCAGGTGAGTAGACTGGTGTTCAGAATAACGCAGCCACTGAGCTGCGCCAGAATGAATGTTCTCACTTCGATTTGCAGCAAAATGCTGTCATTGTTTAAAATGTGGCAGCATCAGCTATCTGCTTTACATGCACAAAATTTAAAACAGACCCTCACATGAATTAGGGATTTTGGTATGGATTTTTAGGAAGTTTGCAAAAACAGAATATGAAAAAGTGAAGCAACTAGGAATTAAGCACTATTCCTTATGATTAGATTTAATTCTATTTAAAATAATTCAATTCTACATTTTAAAGAGGCTGTTCTGGTCTCTGGTAATTTCTCGTTTGTTTGTTTTTAATGGGGTATGGGTATTTCTATCCATAATATTTTATTTGTTTTTTTTAAATATATTTTATTGATTTTTTTACAGAGAGGAAGGAAGAGGGATAGAGAGTTAGAAACATGAATGAGAGAGAAACATCCATCAGCTGCCTCCTGCACGCCCCCTACTGGGGATGTGCCCGCAACCAAGGTACATGCCCTTGACCAGAATCGAACCTGGGACCTTTTAGTCCACAGGCTGATGCTCTATCCACTGAGCCCAACCGGTTTCGGCTATCCATAATATTTTAAAGTAAAGGAACAGAAAGTATCAGATTTTTAAACTAAAATAAAAATAGAGTGTTACCATGATCTCACTCATCTGTGGAATATAATGAACAACATAAACTTATGAATAAAAACAGTTCCAGAGACAGAGAAGCATCAATCAAACTGTCAAGCTTCAGAGGGAGGGTGGGAGTAAAGGGAAGAGATCAACCAAAGGACTTGTATGCATGCACATAAGCCTAACCAATGGACACAGACACCAGGGGCTTGAGGGCATGAGTGGGGGTGTGGGCAGGCAATGGGGGGGAATAAGGACACATATGTAATACCTTAATCAGGAAAGAAAAAATAGAGTGTTGCAACCAATATTTTGATGAGAGAAAAGGGTGTAGTAATTTAGTTTACATATTTGAACAAAAAACATGTGGCAAGGGTGCGAATTTCAGACTCAAAACGGTCCCGGACTCAGATCTATGACCTGAGACATAGTACATAATCCTCATGGAGTAGAAATAGGGCGTTTCCCCCTCTAAAGATGATAACTGGCCCGTCCTTCTCCAGCTCGCTGCTTATTCCTGCCCAGACCTTTCCCTTAACAGCTTGTTGCCCATTCCTCCCGACTTCCCCTCCTTCACAGGGACTTGGTCTTCTCTCTCCCTTATAAATCCCTGCCCTCTCCTCGTCAGGTGTCCTCCTTGGCAGTGTCTATCATTCATTCGGGAGCTGTAACAGCCAAGCAGATTGGGATCGAAGAAAGATAGGCTTGTGACATTGAGCCACGAAAATTCTTAGTTTATAAATTTGTGCTTCATTTCATAGAGAATATCAGGAAGCATCACACTGAGAGATATTGGCTTTTTATTTGTATTTTTAAAAAGTGGGGTTTCTCCCATTTCATTTTATTTTTTTAAATATTCTTTATTTATTTTAGTGAGGAAGGGAGAGGGAGAGAGAGAGAGAAACATCAATGATGAGAAAGAATCATTGATCGGCCGTCTCCTGCACGCCCCCCACGGGGCACCGAGCCCGCAAGCCAGGCATGGGCCCTTGACTGGAATCGAACCTGGGACCCTTTAATCTGCAGGCTGACGCTCTATCCACGGAGCCAAACCTTTAGGCCAGGGATTTCCCCCATTTTAATCATCAATGCTGCCAAATGCATAAACGATTCTGTTTCTTCAATGCTGATGTGAGCGTTCCCAGACTGGTTTGGGAAGCATCAGAGCCTATAGTACAGGCGACGCGTTAGGTGTGTTTTGAAAACCGTAAATCTGAATATTACCCTTTTTAAGTACCCTGGAACAAATTCAGAATGGCTGCCCAGCACCCTACATGGAAGCTATGTTTTTTTTTTTCTTTTTCTTTTTTGCAGGTGGTACAAGACTGGAAATTCACAGCGCAAGTTCTGGACCGCATCTTCCTGTGGCTCTTTCTGGCAGCGTCGGTGACGGGCTCCGTCCTGATTTTTACCCCCTCTTTGAAGTTGTGGCTGCATAGTTACCACGAGGAGCAAGCCTCCAGAGCCACCTAACATCCCTCCCACAGAGACACAATCACAGCGCAGAACTGACAGCCAGCCAGCACGTACCTCCAGCACCCACATGCACTGTGCTTCTTGGAGGGCCTGTGTGGTCCTCAAGGAAACTGAACCCCGGTCAATGTGGGTTCGCCCACAGGAAGTTCGTGGTTGCCGTCAGGGTGGGCTGGGCCTAAGGAAAGCGGAACCTCGAAGGCCCCTGCCTTGGTTTCTGGGAGGAGTCATCTGTCCAGGCCTGAGCTCACAAGCCGGCAGCACAAGGATGTGTCCAGGGAGCTGGATTGAGGTCTCACAAGACTGAGGCCGGAGAATTCAAGGAGGCCTCAGTTGAAGGGATTGGCGTGGGCAGGACTGGGGTCTCCCGTGTCCTGTTCTGGGTGGTTTTGCCTGCGATACATCTTGGGGCTGTGTGTGGTGGATGAACAAATCTCAACAACCGTGATAGAACATTGGGACTCCTGGGTAGCCCACATACCCATATTTTTTTTTTTGCACGTCTTATTAGAATTTTTAAAAAGGGAGGCAGCGTGGGGATGTAGAAACTAGGGCACAAGGACTCTTGAGTTCTAGACCAGCCTCTTCTCAGCTGTGAGCCATGGGACCTTGGGCAAGTCACTGGACCTCTCTGGTCGATAAGAGGTTCGGACATGACTTGTGACACTCGTTTCCACTCTAAAACTCTATTCTTTGGATGTAGATACTGGAGCTTTCACAATTTTTAAACCACACAGTTTCTAATGGTAACGTTGATCCTTTGGGAAAATGAATCTACTTTATCTCTACTTTAGGACAGGATTTACAGGAAAACACGGTGATGAAACCAAGAATCCAATGCCCTAAATCCCTGACGGGATTGTGAAAATCAAAAGGCAAATCACTGTTCTTCTTATTGAGAATGCTATTGACTTTCACTTTAACTCATTAGTGTGCTGGGTAAATGGCAAAACTAATCTTAGAAAGATGCATTTTGATTGGAATCTAGTCTGAAATTTTAAAAAGTACCACATGAAACACTTCCCAAGCCTCCTTCTGACCAGACACAAATACAGCAAAGGTCAAACCCTTATACATGTGCGTGCTGCTTATTCCTCAGTGCAGCTAAATGGAGAGACAATACCCGCTTCAAATATGGAAAAGGATAAATATTTATAGGTCACAATAACCCTCAGAAAGTAACTACAAAGAGAACTTTAAAGCAAAGAAATTTTTCTTTCAAATGTATAGCAAGAAAAATCTTCTATGGGCAATCTTGCCAGCTAATTCCAAGTGGACCCAGCAAGACCCACGCAACTATCCATCATACGTGTGAGCATGTGGAACAGACACATGTCTGAGCACGCACATGCAGGCACACACACTCGTTGACACACCCTGGCTTGCACACAGGAGTGAGCATGCACAGAACTGTCCTAATTGTTCTCACTCTTCAGATCTTTGCTACCACTCCACCCCCTCACCAAGCCTTTACAGAGCACATGCCCCACTGAACTCCCTGTCTCTGAAAACCCATGATGTTTTCGGTCTCTGTTAGATGGTTTAGAAGGTAATGGCTCTTTATTATTTTAGTAAGTGAATGTTATTGCCTTGCCTCTGTTATATTCCCAACAGCTTCTAATAGAACTGTGTACATGGTCCAGACTCAATTGATTCATTAAACTAGTTCCAGCAAGTTTGTGCTGGGTTTTTCATTTAAAATAAAGACAAATTTTTACTCTTGCTCAATCCTCCAATATTTTCAATTCTGTGTGTGTGATTTTCAGCACGTACCTTAAACTTTTTCTTACATTAAAATGCTTTTAATGTATAATTCGTGGACACAGACAATGGGGTGGTGAGGGCTTGGGGGGATGGGATGGGGGCCAATTGGAAGAGACTAATGGGGAGAAAGTGAAACCTATATAATACTTTCCAAAAAAAAAGATTTTTTAAAATTGTTTTAATTTTCAAAGAAAGTTTTTAGTTCAGCCAGCGTGACTCAGTGGTTGAGCATCAGCCTATGAACCAGGAGGTCATGATTTGATTCCCGGTCAGGGCATATGCCCAGGGTGTAGGTTCGATCCCCAGTGTGGGGTCTGCAGGAGGCAGCTGATCAATGATTCTCTCTTATCATTGATGTTTCTGTCTCTCTCTCCTTCTCCCATCCTCTCTGAAATCAATAAAAGTATATTTTTAAAAGTTTTTAAAATAGTATTATCATACTTAGAAAAATTAATAATTCCATATTTCAATTTCCATCTCTCGAGAACAGCCTCAATTTATAGCTAGATTGTCTAAGATAGGATTTAACCCATAGTGGTGTGCCTCTTTATTTTAATTTGTCACTGAATTGTTGAAAAGGCTGGGTCAGTTTTCCCCAAGAATATTTCTTCGTGTTTCGTATTTGTCCGATTGCTGGCTTTTGGTGTCATTTAACGTATTCTTCTGTGTCCTGTATTTTCTGAAATTTTGAAGTTACAACTATATAATTCCTGTTTAATATTTTTGACAGAGTACAACCAGAGATGACGATGCATAGTTTATGCTGTATTTATTGTACAAGGAGACAGACTATCTGGCCTTCTAGTCAACAGTGTTAAGAACAACCCCTGGGTTAAGATGATGAGAGCCTGGTCTCTCCACCTGTTCAGTGATAAAATGAGTGGTACAGCCTGTGTCCATCACACACAGCAGCTATAAACACTCTTTCCTTGGTCCCTTTAAAGCTGCTCTCTCACCAGCTACATGAGAACCCTGTCATTTCCAAGGAGCAGTATCTCCATGCTGGGATCGGCCTTTCTGGTTGTGTCAGAGTTCTTTCATGGAAGCACCTCCTATGTGGTAGTAAAGCGTATTTATTTCATTAATGGCCGTGGTGACTGTCATTTGTGTTTAACCTGACACATATTCCTTCTTTGTATTAAGACACTCTGCTCAGTATGACAATAAAATAATAGTGAAAATAGGAGTAACGTGATTTTTTTGGTTCACGGACAATCCTAGCTTTGGGAAAAGTGGCCGAGGGCAGCAATACACCCACACATGTACAATGTTACCCCTCCAGGCAGAGTGAGCACTTTGGGGCAAAGCAGCCTGGCCTGTGGTCAAGTTAGACGTGGCCCTGGATGCCCGAAGAGGGTTCCAGCTTCGGGCAACAAGAGGAGACCCAAGCAGGACGGAAGAACTGCGGTCTCCCAAGGGAAATCACAGAAAGAAGGTTAGGAGTTGTGAAGAGGAGCAGCCTTCTACACATCCTCTTCATCTGCAAGCCTCCACCCTCGGAGGATGAAGGAGTGAGGAGGGATCAGCCTGATTGTTTCTCCAGCGGGATGGATGCTCCCACCACCAAGAAGGACCCAGTGAGAATGTGTGGCTGCCCCTCAACCAGCCTGCTAAGCAGGCGCCTTCATGGGACTGTGCTCCAAACTCATCCCCTCAAGAGGGTTCTCATTTTCCACAGGGAGGTTTGCAGGTGGTGTGATGGAGGAAAATCCTACATTTGTCTGTCCCACACATTATAGGATGCTTAGCATCCCTACCCCCAGGCCCTACATGACAATAGCCCTTTTAAACTTTTCCAAACACCAACTAGAAATAGTGTGTACGTGTGTGTGTGTGTGTGTGTGTGTGTGTGTGTGTGTGTGTGCATTCATGTTACAGGCATGTAATAGCATCTCCAGTTCAGAATGGTTGGTACTGCTGGAGGGTTCAGATGATAGTTCCAGTCAAAAGGGAGGGTGAGCAAGGGGCCATGCTCAGTTGGTGTGCTCCTGTTCTTACTGCCTAGGCCCTCACCACACACAAGAGGCACACCCGAGGCCTTGGGAAAGGTTGGGTGGAGTGGGGACATCCCAGTATATGCTCTCTAGGCCCTCAGATGGTGCCTCAGTGGTTCTCAAAGTCAACATCTTCCTCCTCCCACCTCTTGCACCTCCCTCCATCCGCCTTTGCCCCGATGAATATGGTGAAATGCGTTCCATAGTGTTGGTGAGGGTGTGAAGAAAATGAAACCCTGGTGGATTGTGGGTGGAAATGTAAGACGATGCAGTCACAATGACAGTTCCTTAAAAAAATAAAATTAGAATTACAACAAAACCCAGCCATTTCACCTCTAGGTACATACTCAAAAGAATTGAAATTGGGAACGCAAAGATATATTTGTACACTCTTATTCACAAAAGGCAAAAGGTGGAAATAGCCCAACCCAAGTGCCCATTGACAAATGAATGGACAAATAAAATATTCTATATACATAGGATAGACTATTACTCAGCCTTCCAAAGCAAAGAAACTCTGACATGCTACAACATGGATGAAACTTGAAGACATTTTGTTAAGTGAAATGTGTCAATGTAAAACCAGAAATACTGTATTAATCCGCCTATAAGAGATACCAGAATAATCACATTAATAGAGACAAAGTGAAAAAGTGATTACCAGCAGGGGTGGGAGAAGCACAAAGAGTTGTTGTTTAATGGATGCAGTTCCAGTTTGGCAACATAAAAGAGTTCTGTGGCTGAATGGTGATGATTGCACTATATTGTGAATGTTTTTAATAT
>PVJN01018036.1:0-39612 GCA_004026805.1 Lasiurus borealis
TCTGTCACCGGTGAGGCCTCTCATTTGAATGCCCAGTCTATTTATTATCTTTTAAGGAGTTTCTTTATCTGAAACCCATTCATCCTGGCTCAGAGCAAAGCAGCCCTCAGCGCTGTGGTTTTCAACCATTGGACCAGCCCAGAAGGCATCTGTGTGTGTGTTTGAAAACAAGGTTAAGTGATTGCTTTGAAAAAAAGCATTGTAAATGTTTCTCTTGGATGGTGTCCGGGTTATTTTCCTCCACATCTTTTCGTTTTCCCATGTTCCCGCCCCCACCGAACCCCCGTTCCCCGCTCTGCTTGTGTTACTAGAGAAGGATGTCTCTATCCACTGGATCAGAGACACTAATGTGAGGGCTGTTTCTGATTGTGATGACTTTAACCACAGTCTAAATGTGCTATAGCCGTGGGCCAGAGTTTTCTGAGGCATTTCAGATGCTAGGCCTCGAGTTTCCGGAATACAGTGTGAGTTTTAAATCCGAGTAAGAGACCTTTCATGGCCTGTGGGGTTTGCAAATACCACTCCACTCCGCCTAACCCAGGCACAAGTGTGAGTCTGTGGATCTGGATTGCTGCATTGAAACAGTTCAGTTGAGCTCCTGAATGCAGACCAAGGCCAGGTCATAGGTGTGGCAGGACCTCAACAAGATAGAACGTGAATGCTCTTCTGTATATTCCACTTCCCTTTCTCTCCCTCTCTCTCCTTCTGAGCCCCCATCTTTTTTGATGTGAACATGTCCTCCTGGCTCTTCAAAACTAGGACAAGAAGCCCAGCTGGCATGGCTCAGTGGTTGAGCATTGACCTTTGAACCAAGAGGTCACAGTTCGATTCCCAGTCAGGGCACATGCTGGGTTAAGGGCTTGATTCTGAGTGGAGAGCATGCAGGAGGCAGCCGATCAGTGAGTAATTCCTCTCATCATTAATGTGTCTATATCTCTCTCCCTCTCCTTTCCTCTCTGAAATCAATAAAAATATATTTTTTAAAAAAACTAGGACATGAAAACAGTCCCAGATCCTCTTGGGTTTGGCAACGGCCTTGAAGCCTCTGATAACGGAAGTGTCCCAGAAGCTAGATTAAAATTCCCTGTTATTTTTGTCACCTTTGGCAAGCAAGTCTGTGTTTCTCATTGGCCCTGCCTGATTTCTGTCCCATTTTTTAAGGAACATCATGTTTTTCTTTATTGTCTTTTTCCTTCTCTCCTTCTGTCTGCTTGCATTTCAGTCACTAATTAGATTACTGCTCATTTCTGTCAAAACTGGTCCATTTAACGTCAGCAGCACAAAATTATTGCGCAGCTCTGAACAGGATCAAGTCCAACTTTACAACCCTCATCTTCCATGATTTACAGCACCCATTTCAGGGGGATGTAAAAATTCACTCATTACTTCCCACTTCCCTTGGGCCTGTGTATACCGTGGGAAGAACTCTGGACGAGGAGCTAAAAAGTTTTGAATTCTAAGTGTGGGTATACCATGGGTGATGATACCTTTGGGCATTCCCTTACCTTCTTAAAGACTGAGTTTTTCTCATCTGTGTGAAAGGAACAACCATGATTAGCCTGCTACTATGGAGTCATTGAACAACCAAGTGAGAAGAGCTTTCAGCTACTTAGCAAGCGCTTACTATGTACTAAGTAATAGGAGGCACTTAGAGTACAGGAATAAAGGGAAGGTCCTTGCACTTTTGATGGATCAACATCATCATCATCAACACGCAGCTTCACTTTAATGTTCAGACACATGAGAGCATGGAGCCCACAGTTTAGCTCATGCTCCTCTTCCACTGATCAGTGACTGAGTGACTGAATGAGGACATTTTACCCTGGACAATTTCAGCTTGCTTCCTGTGATTGAGAAGATCAATGGCACTGGTGGGAATGCAGAGTGGGGCAGCCACTGTGGAGAACAGTATGGAATTTCCTCAAAAAACTAAAAATGGAACTCGCATTTGACCCAGTAATCCCACTCCTAGGAATATATCCTAGGAAACTAGAAACGCCAATCAGAAAGGCTATATGCACCCCAATGTTCATAGCAGCACAATTTACAATAGCTAAGATTTGGAAACAGCCTACGTGCCCATCAGCAGATGAGTGGATCAGAAAACCATGGTACATCTACACAATGGAATACTATACTGCCATAAAAAAGAAGGAATTCTTACCATTTGCAGCAACCTGAATGGAACTGGAGAGCATTATGATAAGAAATAAGCCAATCAATATAAGAAAAATATCACATGATCTCACTCATTTATGGATAATAAAGAACATTATAAACTGATGAACAAAAAGATAGATGCAGACGCAGTAAAGCATCCAACAGACTGTCAAATTACAGTAGTAAGGTTAGGGAGAGGTGGTAGAGATAAGAGATCAACCGAAGGACTTGTATGCATGCATATAAGCATAACCAATGGACACAGACACTGGGGGGTTAGGGCATGCATGGGAATGGGAGAGGGGCTATGGGAATATATATTTACATGTAATACATTAATTTAAAAAATATGGAAAGTAAATAAATAAAATGTAAAATGACTTAACTTTTAAAGAGAGAGAGAGAGAAAATATCAATGGGGATTCCTATGAAGGTCTTGTCCTACCTGTTTTATCTGATTCCAGTTAGTTTTCACTGGAAACTGATTCTCTCTGAACTCGTTAAACTTAACTGTGAGATTAATATTATCTGGGGAAAACTACTGCTGAGATTATTTGGTATTATTCCAAGTAGATTCAGCAATATTTGTGAAAAATGCAATTGAAACCAAAATTCAGATTATTCTTTGCCTCTCTCATAATTCTTTTATCATTGGAGGTGACCAACTGCCACTTGGTATTTTCATACGTCCTGCCCATAGATTTTTCTTATTTGGCCAGGTGATCATAGGGAGAAATTGCTTGAGTTGGGCACAATGGTCTTTGGCCCAGTTGTTAACAGTAAGTCCAGCCTTCAAGTAGTTCTATATCATCATCTTAAACCATCTCTGAATTCCATTGGGACCTGAATATATCACGTGGTTTCTAAGGACAGGATGGAGTTGTGAACCCAAGTATTTTTCTAGGGAGTACATCCATGCTCCCCAGGTTTCTTCAGATTCTCAAAAGGACCCCTGACCCTCCCCACTCCCACCACCAAAAAGAAAATGTGGAGAATGATTGATTGAGGGATTCCGGTCCGCTTGGGGAATGTTAGCTCTTATGACTAACATACTTTCCTTTTCCCAGGGCTGCTGTGTAGCAGTAATAAAATGTAGCCCTCAAAACTGCCTGGTGGTAGACTTCAAATCAGACAAGTCTATCGGGTGACTCATGGTACTTTCTCATGCTTTCACATTCACTAATCAGGAAAATCCCATGTAACTTTTTCATGCTTCTGAAGACAGTAATCAGGAAAATCCTTGAGGAGACTGTGGTTTTAAAGGATGCTAAATCAGGTTAAGATCATGTGTATCTTGATGTTACATTTCTCTCTCTCTCTCTCTTTCTCTCTCTCTCTCTCTCTGAAATTTCCTCTTGGGGGGTGGTCTGTTCTCATTTCTAAAACTTGTATCAACATCCTCTTAGACCCAGAAGCATAAGCTACTAGTTTATTTCATTTTATGGTATTTTGTACAATGGAGAAAAGGAGCTATCATAAGCCATGGAAAATCTTCCGTGGTCTAAGCAAGCCAGATCATTCATTAGTCCTCATCACGTGTTGTAAAACTGGAAGCTGGACTCACATGCCAACTTTTCAGCCTCTCCATGTAAACTGAACTATGCAATAACACAATGCCCCAGTTATTTTTTTATTGCCTTTGTTGCATTGGATGTATTGGTAACAGAGTTTTATACACTTAGGCAACTGGAGGTGCTAATCCTTAAAGAAGAAAAACAGCTTTGCTGCTGCTCAACTGTTGAAGGACAAAAGACACTCATCCAGAATTTCATAAAGTGGAAAAGTAAAAAATGTGTAATCACATAAATTCGTTTGCAGTGTCTTTTATCCACTTCCTCCAGCGAGGGGTAGTTAGTGACCAGGAGCGCGCACTCTGGATCCAGAATGTTTGGGTTTGAATCCCAGCTCTGCCACTTACGAGTTATGCAATTTGGGGCAAGTTATGGGACTTCTCTGTGTTTACAGTCCTCGTCTAGAGAATAGAAATACTAATACTGCTTGCCTCGTGGTGTTTACAGGAAAATTAAATATTTGCTAAGCTCAGAGTACTGTTTGACATGCACAAAGTGCAATATATGTACTTTTTTAATGAATTGAATTATAGAAGGTAATGTGAAAGTTTGTATGGATACATTCACCCAGGATCAAGCCTGAGAAGCTTATTACCACCATTGGGACTGCTGGGGGTAGAGAGGGTTTTCTGTCTTTTGGTTTTTTGTTTTGGGTTTTAATCTTTTCCATCCATCTCTACTGAGGGCAAGGTTCTCCTTGGCTGGCCACCCCTTACTCCCAAGAGCTTTCAGATCTAAAATAATCTGATGGAATCCTTGTATTTTAACCCCTTTGTCACACAATGAGGCACTTCCATCAAAGCCACTTAGCCTTTTCTTGACAGGAGTTTCTTTAGCCACTGGGAGTGGGGGTGGCGTGGGGGTGGGTGAGGGTTGGTTGGTTGATTGGTTGGTTTTGTCCTCTTCCCACCTGAGGTTGACTTCCACTCCTGACCACTGAACCTGATCTGACCTTTTTATTTTAATTATCATCATTCTACAGGCAAATTGGTTTTGAGAGGAGCCATTTGTAAGTCACCATGATGTTCCTGATTAAATATAACCCTCTTGTAGCAGACTTGAACAAAAAAGAAAGCAAGAATTGTGAACACAGTACTTTTCAAAAACCTCATAATTAGGTTAAATAGTTTGAATGAAAGAATCACAAGATTCAGTTTAGTCATGCAAATTGTAGCCTAGAGTCTCATGAAATACACTTAGGACAGAACACAGAGAATAATTTTGTTTGCCTTGTGATTGGGTCTCATTTTTTTATGAGATGGATGTTTAATAGACTTAGCTATTATTAATTTTTTAAAAAGTAGTAAACAGAAACTCAGAAAATGGCTCTTCTTAATTCTTCCAAAGAAAATGCTCAGTATCAATTCTTGCAAACTCCGTTTTATTTAAAAGAATATTACTTACGTGCAAGTTAGTAGCAAAGAGCTGTTGCAAAGATTACTGATTGCAAGGTCTATTTCTTACTGTTATTTATTCTGCTCACATGTACTTTTAAGCAGAATAAATGATGCATCTCCAGCAATGTTAGTGACTTAAGAGAGTCATCTGCATGTTTTCAAAAGAAATGTTTGTAGAATTTTAGACTCTTCTAGCCCAGTTTCTTTATCTTTTGGATGAGAAATTTGAGACCCACACAACTAATTATACCCAGCTAAATGCGAGGAGAGTACAAAAGCTAATTTTCAGGAAAACCATAAGAGGAGAATTTTTTTTACATTTACTTTTTGCCTTTTGACATATTTTTTCTCTTTTATTTACAATAAATATTCTTAGTGTTCTAAAAGTAGTCTAATTTAAAGGGAAAATTGGCTTGATAGGGATTCACATTAAATAGAAAATGAAGACAGAGCCTGGATTTTATGGAAATGATTGATGAATAAGAAGAAAATAAATCAAAATTATCACTTTCAATCTACCTACAAATTTTGGCCATTGCTATCTGAAAGTCTAATGAGTAGGAACTTAACCCAATATTTTTGGAGGCAAAACAAGGGGATACAGATTTGGATAGGACACATTCCAAGGACTTCACTACTCAGTAAGAAAAATGAGAAAAATATTTAGAAAACTATAGTACAAAGAAAAATGAAAAAATGTTCACTGGGAAAGTACATCAAAATGTTTTAGAGGATCAGAGAGGGGATGTATTGGTCTCCTTAATATCAAGAATTGATGAATCCCAAATGTTTATCCTCATCCGAACCTTTGCCTGGAACTTCTGACTCATGGAGCTGCCAACTGCACATCTCCACTGGGATACCTAACTCAGCACATCCAAAGCTGCATTCCCGGCCTTGCCCTGAAACCTGCTCCCTTACAATCTTCCTCATCTTGATTGATGGCAAACATCCGTCTAATTGTTCAGACTGCAAACCTTCGCATCAGCCTTGTCTCCTTTCTTTCTCTCTCAGGCCACATCTGATCTTTAAGGAAATCCTATTGACTCTTCCTTAGTACCCTCTATCCGGACTGACAACTTCTCCACTCCTGTCATCCTGGGCCAAGCCTCCCTTATTTTTAAATAAGGAATTATTTTTAAAGTAATCTGCTGGCTGCTCTTTTTGCCTCTACCCTTTCCAGCCCTTGTAGCTTTTTGTTCAACACAACCCAGGTCAGATTCCATCATTTCTTTTTCTGAATTCTCCTGTGCTCTCCATTTTTCTCCAAGCCCTAAATGATCAGCAATGCCTCCCGGCCTCCTCAACCACTGCTCTCTCCTTCCCTGACTTTGCTTCAGCCATGTTGGCCTTCTTGCTGGTCCTCTTACACCAGACAGACTCTGATCACAGGGCCTTTGCACTGGCTTTTCCTGTGATCTGAAATGCTCTTCTCTCGGACATGCATATGGATCACTTCTTTACCATGTTCTTCATAGGACCTATCCTAACCATTCTATTTGAAATGGAATTTCTCCCACCCCCAACTTTGATTCCCCTTATAGGTTCTATTTTTTCTGCAGAACGTATCTTTTAGCTCGCTCTGTAATTTCTATTTTTGTTGTTTATTATCTGTTTTATTATCTACATCCTTCTGCTCGAATATCAATTCCAAAAGGGTAATATCCTTATTTGTTTTATTCATGCTGTATTCCACATGCCTGGAACAGTGCCTGGCACATAGCAGGCACTTAATAAACCTGTGTTGATAAATGAAGAGGTTGACTCATGCAATAATTAGAGTTATTAAATAAAAAAAAAAGAGATACTGAATATTTTAAAAAAATACACACTTGAATCACAGCCCTCTTTGTAAGTCTGGTGATTCCTATGTGCCTCCTTCCCAGAATAATATTCATATGCAAATTTACATAAAATTTTGTGTGCACTTCCAGGAGGCTCACATACACCCTGACACTCACCCAAGATTAAGGAGTGGTGTCCTAGGCAGAAAGAACAGCATGGACAAAGGCTCGGTGGACGGAATGTGTCGGTTGTATTAGAGGCTCAGCAGGAATCATTTGGCTTGAAGTGTAATAAAGGAGAGTAATAGAAGGCAACTTTGGGCTCTATGACATAGGACCTGGAGCGCCATGGTGAGGGTTGTTTCTGTTTATCACGGAAGGTGACAGAGCTGCTATGAGGAGCTGCTAACTTTGCCTTATAGTCACCTCCAATTCAATGTGAAACTTTACATAATTTACTTCTGTCTTCAATTTCAGAAATTAATAGAATGTCCTAAAGACAAGCTCCCTCTTCCTGTGAAAGGTGTGGATAAGTACCTCATTACCATGGCAATTAAAATGCAGCCATGCCCCTATGGAAACTATTCTAGTCCATCAACTTCTTCCATGACGTTTCTGAGAGCGTGTCTCGGTTGTATCATTCCACCAGTAACTGATTATTATTGCCGTCATTTGATTCAATGAAAACTACGTTTTTAATTTGATAGTGTCCATCTTACTCTATGCTTTGATTGTTATTTGGGGGATATCGGGAAGAACTGTCCCATCCCTCAAAGGCCGTAAAAGCCCCTCTGAATGTGGGAATACATAAAATGAGGCCATCTGGGCCCCTCGCTCCTCTCCCAGAATGGCCTCTGTACCTTAAAGATGGTAAATAAACCATCTGTGTTTTCTCTCCCCCAAATTGGAAATATGTTCTATGTCCCCATTACCATTGCCGTGTAACAAAACCACTTCGAAATCTAGTGGCATAAAGCTCCCGGTTTTATTCTGCTCACACATTCCGAGCGAAGAATTTGGACAGAACAAAACAGGGATGGCATGTCTCTGCTCTACAGTATCCAGTCTCAGCTGACAATACCTGAGGAGCAGGAGGGACATGCAGGCTAGAGACTGAAATCACGTGGAGGATCGCTCAGTTACATGTGTGACGGCCAGGGCTCGGGGGCTCAAAGGCTGGGATTGTGGACTCCAGTGTCTGACTTGCCATGTGATTTGCGCTTCCTCACAGCATGGAGGCCTCGGGGTAATCACATTTACATGGTGGGCACATTGCGGCTGTTCTAATGGACAAGGTGGCGACAGCATCACTTTTTATGACCAAACCTCGGGAATCACACGGCAATACTCCTGCTCCACGGAAGTGATCACACTGGGCCGCCACTCAGGGAGAGAAACAAAGACCCACCTCGCTATGGGAAGGGAGGTGAAGAACAGTATGGCTCTTTGTTTATGCGTTTTAACGCTGGGCTCTTACAAATATGAGCATCGTTATGCAGAGCATAGGACAGATTGCATACTACAGACTTTTTCCCTGTGTATGTGAGACTCAACTAGATTCACCGTTTAGTCACAGCCTGCTCAAAAATGCTTTTAGGTCCTAACTGTGTGAAACAAATAATCAGATTAACAGACATAATCTCTGTTTTGAGAGGCTGTGGCATCTATGTGCATAACACTAAGGAACCAGATCTCTGAAAATCAGCAAGGGGATGGACTTAGGGGGTGGTGGAGAGACATGAAGTGGGTAATTAAAAATACGTACCCATAATTTATAGGCACAGTCAAATTACTTCTAGTTCATGGTTCCTAAAGACCTGTCAACTACTCTTGTCAAAAGTTTACTTTTGGGAGGGGGACTGTTCCTATTCATCCTATCTAATAAAAGGGTAATATGCAAATTAACTGTTACTTCATCAAAAAGATGGCGGTGCCCATAGCCACAAGATGGAAGCGACCAGTCCTCTCAGCCCCGCCAGAGTCCCTCAGTCCTCAGAGGCATGGGGGGGAGGGGGAGAGGGCAGCCACTTGCTTCATCACCATAGCAACAAGGCAAAGCATTCCACCCCGGCCACAGAGGACCACTTGGCAGTGGGCACCGAGTGGCCAGAGTGGAGGGGGGAAACACTCGTGTCTTCGCCCTGGCGACAAGGCAAGCATTCTGCACCTGGCTGTGGAGGGGTCTCTGGGCCGCAGATAGTCCCTGGGCAGCAGGTGCAGAGCAGCCAGGCCCCGCCCACAGAGAGCCACTGATGCACAGATTCGTGCGCAGGGCTACTAGTCTATAATAAGAGTTGTCATAGTTTCTGCACATGCTAGTTCTGTGAGTGGGAATGAACTCTCTGTGGGACAGAGAAAAATGGGTCCTGAGTGAGAGCTTCTCCCAAATGTTATTCTCACATTTGGAGTGGTTCATGGGCCTCACTTTACCGGATGAGGTTATTCCTAGTTTGGTGAACACACTGCTAGGCCTGTATTTAGTCATTTTTAGCCTTTTCTGCAGCAGATCCTCAGGATGATAGCAACAGACAGATGTCCTGAAGAAATGCGAATGAAGAGAGGGCAAGGAGAGGCTGACTCTTAAATAGGCAGACTCTCTGGAACCCTCTTTACACCGTTAAGAGTTCACACCTCATCTTCCATCATTTCCTTCCTGACATCCTAAACATGTGAAACCGGAGTTCTAAAATATTTGGACCAGCCACCAGGAAAAGCAAAAGACGACATGCTTATTAACATTTACTTGAAAACTGGCTTCAGCATTGGCGGAGAACATCCTTTCTTTTTCCATGGAGCATCACGTTGGCAGACAGTTCCAAGCATTTGAGTCTCCTTTGACACCCAGCATAATGGCATCAGTCACACTTTGTCATCAGAGTCTTCTTTTTACGTTCCGGTGTTTGCCAAGAACTCCTCCGCCTGAAATGACAAAAGTGAGCACAGGAATGAGCATGTCTTAACTTATGAGCTAGCATTTCTGCTTTTTAGCCTTTGGCGAAGTACCTACCGCAGGGCTGAGCACACAGTAGGGCCACTGTGAATGCTGGTGGAATTGTATCAAAACTCTAGCCTCACCAAACCATGACTGTATTGGATTTCATGGTAGAATTTCAGGAGTTTCAGGGGAGTATTGAAGCATCCAAGTTAGAAAGTGGTTTCTCAGCACTGCTCTTGCACTGGGGCTTGTAGGAGAGTGGGTTTTATGGAGCTCCTCTGTGAAATAGAAAATATAAAGTAATTTCTTTGTAAGCCTACAATTTTTATAAACTTAAATTCCTTCAGACTAAAAGCCTTCTCTTTATTCTGAGAATGCCCTTCTGAGCTCTTGGGGTGATGGAGGGCATAAAAATCTTTCCTTTTATGAAATGGTGATGGCAATGAATGATAGTTGTTTTCCTTTAGAATGCCCTTCTTTGGCAAATTGAGAAGTTGGCTGCTCTAGCAGCCCCCAAATTTGTGTATTAGTTTGCTTTTTTCATCATTCCATGAAATGTGAAGATCTGGGAACTTTGTAGATCAGGTCATTGAGAATTTTTGCCATGAGTTTTTTAGAGAAACTAAAGTATTCTTTAAACAGTACAATTGGCAACAAAGTTAGTAAGTGGCTATAGCACCTTATTTGGAAAAAAAAGTAGTATTTAGCACTTTTATATGCTATAATTCAGATGTGTACAGCAGACAAGTTCAAAGATGTTCATTGTCGGACCTTATTTAAATATGCGCACACTCTTTCATATAGCTCAAGATCAAAACATATCTGCACAAATACAAGAGGTGGCAATCTGCGTGTCGCTTGTAAGGACTTGTATGTGTTTTCATTGAAAACCTACATCATCACAAGGCGTTCATGATCTGCCTTCTAAGCTGCTGACATACAGACCTGCCCTTGATGGATGAGTTCATTCTTCCTTTCTAATTGCAAGCAGATTTCCAGGTGTGTTCATTATATTTAAATGAAATCTGCCGAATTTTATGTGGTGCTAGGCCAGGGATCAGCCAGCAGGATCCATTGTTCCTTATTATTTTTATCCCTGGCTTCTATTTCTTACCTGTAAATTCTAACCGAGGATCAGGATGGACCCTGTTGAGTAATGCCCACTGTGTCATCAACTGTCCATGTGCACCACTATAGGAGCACAGGTGAGGAAGCTGAGCCACATCATAGTTCTATGCTCGTGAAAAAGCCCTCCTTCTGTATTTTTAATTACATATTTCAAGTACCGGTGGCATTTTATGAGTAGATTGTAAAAATCTTCAATTTTAATTGTTTTCCGTTGGGCAGGGGAGTAAGTCCAGGACACAGTTTCCATTTTTTAACTACGTAGCAGTTTCTTGTGGTTATTCTGATTTTGATTCACCCCCAAAACATCTCAGAGAACTGAAACACTGGGTACAGAGTGATAGTACAGAAAGGATGTTTTCATTGACTTAACAAATAATAGTCCTGAGCACTTATTTTGGATGAGACACTTGTAGGCATCAGGAAAATGGGAAGAAATGAGTCAGTCACGTTTTCTCTCAGAAGAAGCTCGCATTTTCCTGAAATAGAGAAATGATCATCCATCGTATAGGTGGTTGTTGAATGCGTACTGAGGGTCAGGCACTGTTCTAGGGATGCTAGAATACTCTGGCACTTCCATTCTATGGTTAGTTCCTTTAAAAACTATAAAGTGGGTCCTCTCATTCCAGGCTCATAATGAAAGATTTGGCAGTGCCTGCTGAAATTTAAAATGTGTGCTCATTCCAGGATTTCTGCTTTGTATTTACTGTAAGAAATACCATCCCTCCTCCCCCCCCCAAAAAAATAAATAAATGCCATCCCATTGGCCCATAAGCAAGCAAGATCAAAGATGTTCACTTCCCCATCTATAATAATAAAAGCATAATATGCTAATTAGATCAGATGTCCTTATGGCTGACCTTCCAGACAAAGCCAGGGCTTCAAGCAAAGCCTGGGTCCCAGGTGCTGGTGGCCAGAGGGGACCCCGGGTCCTGGGTGCCGGAAGGAAGCCGTGCTGGCAGCCAGGGGGAGGAAGGCCTATTTTTGCATGAATTTTATGCACCGGGCCTCTAATTGTATAAAATAATAATATATTGGAAACAGGATACATGTTCATTTTCAGTAGGGAAACTGAGTGAAAAGGCACAGAGCAGAACAAAACACACACACATGCAGGCATGCATATATATGACATATATTTTAAAATACTCAAAAAATAATACTATACATTTTCTAATATTTTTTAAAATATATTTTATTGAATTTTTACAGAGAGGAAGAGAGAGGGTTAGAGAGTTAGAAACATCGATGAGAGAGAGATCTATCAGCCGCCTTCTGCACACCCCCCACTGGGGATGTGCCCACAACCAAGATACATGCCCTTGACCAGAATCAAACTTGGGACCCTTCAGTCCGCAGGCTGACACTCTATCCACTGAGCCAAACCGGTTTTGGCCATTTTCTAATATTTATATATACAGATAAAAATAGATTTGGAAAGATACAAACCATACCGCTGGGGAGAATAACTGGGTTAGGGGAGGGACACTTTTGTTTTTTCTAGATTCTTCTTTTTTATATAAAAAGATTGTATTCTGGAATTCTTTGTAATTAAAATTAATTAATAAATGTTAATTTTCTAAATATAGTAGCATAAAAATTAACATTATAGTAAAGGTGGGTATTCCAAGCTATGGAGACTCCATAGAGGAGTAATTAGTATAATAGGGTAGTAAGATGCTTAAGAAAAAGTGAGGAAACAGAAAAATATAAGCTAGATTTTAAATATGGGAAAGTGTTTTCTGGCTTAACTAGAATCAGAAGGGGTGGACAAGCGAGTCAAGCTAAAGGACCAACTTAACAAGCAGAACAGAAGAATGAACATAAGTAATTTCATCTCCCTCAAGCATCATGGCTGCGAGCCTGGGGAAAGGTGTGGCATGTGGACAGCAGTTACGGAGCCTGGAGATGAGACTGGAAAAACAGGTCGAAGCCAAAGCCAGGAGAGCCTTGAGTGACAAGCCTGGGAACTCGATGTGTAGTGTGTAGGTACTTATGTTAGTTTCCTGTGCCTACAAAGGAGATTATCAGAAACTTGGTAGCTTAACACAATAGCAATTTCCTCTCTCACTGTTCTAAAGACCAGAAATTTGAAATCCAGCAGGGCCATGCTTTCTCCAAGGGTCCTAGGGGAAAGTCCTTCCTTGCTTCTTCCAGCTTTTGATGGCAGTAGGCATTTCTTGGCTAGACCTTCCATAACTCCAGTCTCTGCCTCCTCCTTCATTTGGCCTCTTCCCTTCTATCTATGTCTTCTGTCTGTGTGTCTTAAAAAAATCTACTAGTAATTGGATTTAGGGCCCACCCAGATAATCCAGGATGTTTTCTTCTAGAGATCATTAGCTTAATTACATCTATAAAGACCCTTTTTTCCAAATAAGGTCACATTCATAGGTTCTTGGGATTAGGATCTGGACAAATCCTATTGGGGTGAAGGGAGGGAACTGGCACAAGTACACTATTCAACCCATTACAATGTTGATGGGGCAAATCATAAGCAGAGAAGTAATATTGTCAGATTTGATTTCTTGGAAGGTAGTATGTACAAGCAAGTCAAGCCTGAGTGTTTCTCAAGGACTAGAGATGCTTTTTGGTCATTGTTAAGAGCAAAGTACCTTCCATAGTTTCTAACATGCTGCCTATTGAAATAACAAACAAATGAATGAATTTGCAAGTAAACCAGTGCAGGAAAGATGGTAAATATTTAGAGGTAAGAGAGTACTTGTCCTGTGGGAAGTTCTCATTAAATGTATTTGAACAAATGTTGGTCCTGGAGCAAAAAATTATTCTTGTATGTAGGTAGGTGTTCCTAGTTATGCTACTCAAAACACATGAAGCCAGTAAAATTAATTAATTCAACAAATATGCAGAGAGCATTTACTGTAGCTTTGTAGATAAAGGGTGAGAATATTCTCAGCTCTCGTGAGCTAACATTCAATAAACAACATGCAAACCAGAAAAAAAATAGCAGAGGAATAAATGCAAAGAGAAAATAAAATATGCTAGTAGGAGGCTGGACGGTCAGGGAAGGCCTCGTGAAGGAGGTGGCATTTGACATTGAGCCCTGGGAAAATCTGGGTGATGGACATTTTAGGCTGACAGCTGCTATCAGTAACTTGAGGAGCGAGCCTCATCAGTTTGAGGGACAGTGAGAATGGAGGAAAAAGAAGTATGTGATGAGGGATCACATCTTTTAATATCTTGGTGATGAAAGTAAAAAATATGGTTCTTAAATATAAGTTGAAGCCATTTTAAAGAGGAGCATGACATGATCTATTACCATTTAAATATGATCCCTCAGTCTCCAATACTATTGACATTTTGGGTGAGACAACTTTTGTTTGGGGGGCTTTCCTGCACCAAGTAAGAGGTTTAGTAGCAGCCCTGGCTTCTATCCAGTAGATGCCAGTAAACCCACTTTCCCCAGTTATGATGACCAAAAATATTTTCAGACATTGCCAAATGTCCCCAGAGGGACAAAATCACCTCCAGATGTGAACAATTGATAAAGCATTCTCTGGCTACTATGAGGAGCAATATTTGTAGGGGAGGTAATAGCGGAAGCCAAAAGGCCAATTAGAAGGCTGTACTGTGATCCAGCAAGAGAAGATAGTGGTTTCTAATGGCAGAGAGTGAAAGAAAGAAGTAAATTTGGAATATGTGTTGGAGGTGCATTGACTGGTAGATTAGAAGTATGGGTATAAGAGAAAGAGAAGAATCAAAAGTTTGTGGCCTGAGCAATGGGGTGAATAGTGGAATCTTTTATTGACATGGGGAAGAATGGTAGAGGACCAAGATTGAGTGGAGGGCACAGCTAGGAAAGAAAGTCAGTGTTCAGATTTCTAAAACTCACATGTTTGTTTGCAACATCTATTAAATATCCAAGGGAGAAAAGAAGGCAAGTAGGCTATAAGATCTGCATGTCTAGAGTTCAGGAGAAATGTCTAACGAGCAATATAATTTGAAGCCTTTGGCATGTAGATGGTTTTTAAAGCCATGGTCAAGATGAGATTCCAGGAAACAAGGGAGAAGGGAAGAAGAAGGAATAAGAAAACAGGGGAAAAGTATAGGAGTAGGGTAAAGAAAGGGTGGCAGAAGCAGCTGGGGGAGATCCAGGACTGAGCTTGGAGTCTACCACACTTCAAGTTCAGTTAGAGGAGAAGTCAAAATAAGAACTCAAGAGAGAGGGCCCAGTGAATAAGGATGGTTCAGAAAAACAATGAAAGGTCTTCTAAGGCCCCATGAAAGGCCTTATGCTTTTTTAGATGTTGCTATTGTTGAGTTAGAAAGACAAGGGATGGTAAAGCATTTCCCAAAAGTCAGAATGAAAAACCTTAGCAGTGTTGGAAGATCCTAAATATTTATTCTCTTCAAATCATTTTCGCTATAAAGTCTAGTCTGTAAACAAGATGCCCTGTGTTCTAAAGTCCTAAAGAACTAATTTCTTCATATTATTATGCTCTGCATTTTCAGGTATTCTTTTCTGGCAATTGAAAGGGGTCTGTAGACACCTTTCTACTACCGTGGTAAGGAATAGACCATCTAAATTCTCACAATTCTTTGTGAATCAGTTCTGATACCCATTAGTGATTCAAACTATGCCAACCTGGAGACGCCATGTTTCTTTATCTTCATTTGATGCCCCACCTCAGGTGATAGGAAACAAATAGATGGGAAAGGAATGAGCCAGAAATCAGAATAGCTCACAGATGACAAGCTAGAATAAAACCTGGCTGGATAGAGTAGATGGTGAGGACATCATTGTATATTAACTCTTTAAAAAAAATAGTAAAGGAGGTTCATGATTGCATTAAGACCTCAGGTATGGTTTAATGTTTTATGCCACTAACAAAATCAGGTTCAAATTGGAATTATACTAAATCTGGAAAAGCCCAAGCAGAGGCATGAGCATGGTGAATGGTCAGAGTAGGAAGGCTTTGAGTGCACATAGCTGGATGTGGAAGTCAGAGGCTGGGGCCAGCATCTAGACAGCACAGTCGGACATGAAGATGCATTCGTACACTCTGCTTACAATGTGCACAAAGAAATAGTGGGAAACGGGAATGGGGTCCAAGGATTGAGAACAGATTAGCAAGTCTCAGGAGCAATTATCCCAGGACAGTACTTTGCATCAGGTAAGTTCCCAGCAGGAAACAGAGTGGCTGTCTCCTGATACCTGCCAATCAACCAGAAGCCAGAGTAAATGTTAGCAGCTTCAGGGGAAGAAGGGTGGAGTGTAGATCTTAGATGGGAAAACAGAAGACTTCCCCCACAGGCTCCCTCTGGTATGAATGGGTTCAGCCTAACATGTATGTTTTTCTCTTCAGAGTGGAACAAGGTGTCTCTCTTCAAGTGTTAATGATTTTAGCAAAATGTAGCTACACTAAGCAATTCTAACCTGGACTTTGCCTATAAAAGAACTAGATGACCAGATCCAGAAAATCTCCACATGGAAGACTCTTAAGATTACTTTGTTTTTCCTTTTTTCCTGAGTATCTTTCTAAAACCCATCATATTTATTTATTGCAGGAAGCACTGATGATCTTCCAGGCTGAGAATAACCTTTACTGAAAACTTAAAGCAGAGTAAAATACACCAGGTCGTCACTGAAAAATCATTCTCCCAAGATGGTAGGCACCAAAACTGTTAAGGGCTATCTGCCGGGGAGAAAATAAAGCCTGGAAAATTATCCTCCATCAACACATCTCATCTCTGAAAAATCATTAGCTTCAAACAAGGCAATAAAATAGGACCCTACGCACAGTAGGCGAGCCAGCACACTCTCAGTGGTAATGATGATTACCATTATGCTCCAGTGACACAGTATTTCTATCACTGTGTCACTGGAGCATAATGATGATCTACTTCATGTCTGGAGGACCATGGGTATTAGAGTCAATATCACCACTTTCAATCTTCAACTGTTAGGTTTCCTGTCTTAAGTGCTGTTTGTTGTTTTAATATCAACGGTTATCGCCTTACTAAGGAACTCTGCAATAACATGGTGACAGTTGAGTCAGAGAAAGTGATAAGTTTTGGGGGAGTCTTTTGGCTTTTATGACTAACAGTGAGGACTGAATAAGTCCCATTTTATACTTCTGAGGGATAAAGGACTAAACGGGCTATTACAAATAGTTTAAGTAATGAATAGATTTGTCTCAAGCAAACTTGGACCCTTTTATGATCCATTAGTTTATAAATGAACACCACCTGTTAGATGAGAAACTCTGCACAGTCCCTTCTGACTATACATAAACATATAGATGCATGCTGGGGCCCCTGCACCATCCTCACAATTGCTGTTCTATTTGTGAAAAGCTACAAGCATTTGTACCATTTTTCTTGTTGAGTGAGAATGATGAAAAGCATGGACTCCAAAGCCAGACTTCCAGGATTCAAGTTTCCACCCACCATTTACTAGCTATGTGTCCTTGGGAGGCATTATTGAATCTCCCTGTGGTTCCATTTCCTCATCTAGGAGATGGGAATAAAATTACATCTTCCTCTTCAGGATTAATGAGGAGTAAATGAGTTAATCCATGTAAAGCTCTTAAAACCATGGCTGACTCATAGGGGGATACCCTGTAAATGTTAGCTCTGAGAGTATTATTTTATTGCAGGTCTAACGTATTACATTGTTTTTTAAAGAAACCTCAAAGACAAGCTATTATTATTGTGTGGACACCACTACATAAAATAGTATTTTTCTCACTTGGCTTTGAACATGTTACCATGTCTCTACCCACCACGATACAGCCTCCCTGTACATCCATTATCAACCACCTCAGAAAAGTGCTGGGTGTATAATACATCATAGGGGACTCCATTAATGTTTGTGGGATGCATGCAGTCCAATAAGACAAAATTCAATTTGGCGTCAAAATGTTATTCTTTGTTAGTGTAGAGAACACTGAAAGAAAAAAAGAAAGGTTTCTCTTGGTCAGTAATTCTAGTCCCATGGCCCCAGATACAGACGTGTCTTTAAGCCACCTTGTAATCTATGCTTTGCTCAAAAACAGAAGTCCTGCCGAGATCGGTTTGGCTCAGTGGATAGAGCGTCTGTCTGGGGACTGAAAGGTCCCAGGTTCAATTTCCGTCAGGGGCATGTACCTTGCTTGTGGGCACAACTCCAGTAGGGGGCGTGCAGGAGGCGGCTGATCGGTGTCTCTCATCGATGTTTCTGACTTTCTATCCCTCTCCCTTCCTCTCTGTAAAAAATCAATAAAATATATTTAAAAACAAAAACAAAAAACAGAAGTTTTTCTGGGCAGGTTCACAATGCACATGCTGTTCCTAAGTAGTAGATTTTTAATTTGGAACCAGGCTTTTGCAGACAGATGTGTAAAAATGCAAGCTACCTGTGTAATTCCCTCTCACCTTGACAGCTGTGAATAGCAGGAAAAGACACCATTTCTTCCCACTTGGCATTCATGGACCCTTGAATCTTTTGTCCCGAGTCTACCTGTTTCTGATGGTTTCAGACTGTCCCAAGGATTGTTCAGCTCCATGCCTTCATTTGGGTTTTCCACACCCCTAGTGGAAGCAATTCCAACACAAATATTGAAGACGTGTGAACACGAACTTCTGTTTCCTTCTGGAGGAAATGAGAACTCCACCAGGGTGTCCTTCATTAGGCACTGGTCCCGTTTCCAACCCCGACTGGCCCCAGAGCCTACCCGGTACACCACGTGTAGAACGTGGACTTGGTGGGACCTGGGTGGGCTCATTTTGCAATCATGAAAAATGTCTTGTTTTTCTTCTCTGTAATCTTCTTTCAATCCATTATGTTAGTTCTTTTTTTTTTTTTTCTTTTCGGTGTTGCTTGAGCAATACTCAGTAAGTGATTAATAACCTGTCTTGGTTTTGCTCTTGCTCTCACTGGCTTGGAGAGAAATAATGTGACCTACAAATGTTTGGACAAATAGTACATTGTGTTAATGACAGACTCTGCTCAGACATGCCCCACGCCACTGAGCTTATCAGCACTGAAAGGACAGGTATTCCTGGACTTTGTCTAATTGTCCTCTCTTTGCTTTTCTCGTTAGACTAAATAGCAACCATATTGAAAAGAGGACGGAACAAAACAGTGTGCAGAACTGTGTATTGCGTTTGTCCTCTGCAGGGCAGAGAGGGGGGAAACTGAGCAGACAGGCGCATGTGGAGGTTATATGTGCGGTGCTAACAGAACAGGGACATTCTTCCATGCTAAGCATGGCGTTGAGTAGATCAAATATTTCTTGAAGTAAAAATAAAATAACAATTTATAGAAAGTAAGGGAGTAAGAAATAGGACTTCATGCACAGATAAAAATGAGCAGGCAGAGTTAATGAAGTCATCTCTTATAGTATATAGTTTAATTTAAAATAAGTGATTAGTGATAACTAGAACTCTCTGCGCTGGATTATACATAAGGTTTAACTGGGATTTTTAGAGTAAAGGAAAAGGGAGGAGACATAATTTCCAACTGAGACATGTTCCCGAGATAAGAAAATTCATACAAGTTGGAGTTGCCAGGAGAGGCATATGGTTAAAATTTAGAACCCCGCTTTTCTTGTAAGCAACCTGAGGTGACCTCTGAAAATGGTTTGCTATTCACTTGACCCAGAAAATCATCACAAAATCATGCAATCAAGAGCTTCAAATCTTTGTGTTCACTTTAAGAACACACATGAAACTGCCCAGGCCATCAAGGGTATGCATATCCGAAAGGCAACAAGCATCTGAATGATGTCACCTTATGGAAGCAATGAGTGCCATTCTATTGTTACAATGTGGAGTTGGTAGGTGCACCCAGGCCAAAAAGTGGGGCTGGACCACACGGTCAGTGTCCCAAAATGAATACTGATTTTTTTGTTGCATATGCTTAAAAAAGTAGAGAGTAATGCTGAACTTAAGGGTTTAGATGTATATTCTCTGGTCATTGAGTATATCCAGGTGTACAAAACTCCCAAGATGCAGCAAAGAACTTACAGAGCTCATGGGTAGATTAACCCTCACATGAACTCTCCCTGCCACACTGAGGTGATCCTATTGATAAAGAGCAGATTGGGGCACCCCCTGAACAGCTGCAAACCCCAAGCACCAGTCCCCAATTGATGCAAACATGCGGATTCAAAGGAGCTCTACACTCCACCACAGAAAAGTCAGATTTTGCCTGGGACAAGAAGAGAGAGAACTACATAACCAGACACCTGGAGAACAGAGACCATGGGAGACAAAGGAAAAGCCCGTATATGAAAGAAAAGCAGGTATCACTAGAAAAGGAAATAAAGAAAATGGAGATGAGCAACCTGCCAGAGAAAGAATTTAGAGAAATTGTCATAAGGTGGCTTAAAAGAGTGGAAGACAAATTCAACAATATGAGTAAGAACCAAGAGGAAATGAAGAACCAAGAAGAAATGAAAAATGATATAGCTACTGTAAAGAACTCAATATAAGGCATCAAGAGCAGACTAGAAGAAGCAGAGGACCACATCAGTCAGCTAGAAGGCCAGATGGGAGTGGCAAGAAATATTCAAAGTGGCCAAAACTGGTTTGGCTCAGTAGATAGAGCCTTGGTCTGGGATCAGAAAGGTCCCAGGTTCGATTCCGGTCAGGGGCATGTACCTTGCTTGAGGGCACAACTCCAGTAGGGGGCATGCAAGAGGCAGCTGATCGATGTCTCTATCTCATCGATGTTTCTGACTTTCTATCCCTCTCCCTTCCTCTCTGTAAAAAATCAATAAAGTATATTTTAAGAAAAAAGAAAAAGAAAAAGAAATATTCAAAGTGATGAATAACAAGAACCTACAACCAAGGTTACTCTACCTAGCAAAGCTATCATTCAAAATTGAAGGTCAGATAAAGAGTTTTACAGATAAGAAAAAACTAAAGGAGTTCATCAACACCAAACCAGTATTATATGAAATTCTGAAAGGTAATCTTTAAGAAAAGAAATAAGAAAAAGGTAAAGATAAAAATTATGAACAACAGTTGAAGCCGGTTTGGCTCAGTGGATAGAGAGTCGGCCTGTGGACAGAAAGGTCCCAGGTTCAATTCCGGTCAAGGGCATGTACCTTGGTTGTGGGCACATCCACAGTGGGGGATGTGCAGGAGGAAGCTGATCGATGTTTCTCTCTCATTGATGTGTCTAACTCTCTCTCCCTTTCTCTATGTAAAATAATCAATAAAATATATTTTTTAAAAATTATGAACTACAAATACATATCTATCAACAAGTGAATCTAAAAATCAAGTGAATTAAAAATCTAATGAACAGAATAAACTGGTGAATATAATAGAATCAGGAGCATAGAAAGGGAGTGGACTGACAATTCTCAGGGGGAAAAGGGTGAAGGGGATGCAAGGAGAGACTGGACAAAAATCAAACACCTATGGAGGAGGACAATAGGGGGGAGGTAAGGGCAAAGAGAGGTGTGGAAGCTGGGTTGAGGAGAACTATGGGGGGGAAAAAGAGGAACAATTGTAATAATCTGAACAATAAAGATTTATTAAATCAAAAATAAATAAATAAAAATAAAAAGCAGGAGGAGAACCTAAGGGAACAAAACAACATCCATATAATAGGGATTAGAAAAGGAGAGTAAGTTGAACAAGGAATAGAAAACCTATCTGAAGAAATAATGAAAGAAAACTTCCCTGATATAGGGAAGAAAAAACCCACACAAATCCAAGAAGCTCACAGAGTCCCAAGCAAAATGAACTCCAAAAGACTGATGCCAAGGCACATTATAATTAAATTGGTAAACAGCAATCGCAAAGTAAGAATCTTAAAAGTGGTCAGAGAGAGACAGAATATTACAAAGAAAACCTCATCGTAATAGTGACTGATTTCTCAACAGAAACTCATCAGGCCAGAAGGGAGTAAAATGAAATATACAAAGCCATGCAAAGGGAAGGTCTGAATCCAAGAATACTGTACCCAGCAAGGCTAACAATCAAAATTGAAGGTGAAATCAGTAGCTTCTCAGACAAAAAAGGACTAAGGGGAATTTATTACCACAAAACCAGCAATGCAAGAAATTCTAAAGGGTCTGCTGTTTAAAAAAAAAAAAAAAAGGAAAGAAATAGGAAGCAAAGAGGAAACACAGGGGTAAAAAATAAAAATGGCAACAAATAAGCACCTATCAATAATAACTTTAAATGTAAATAGATTAAATACAGCAATCAAAAGATATAGGGTAATGGATTGGATAAAGAAACACAATCCATTTATTTGCTATCTACAAGAAACCCACCTCAAAAAAAAATAAAGACACACAGAAACTAAGGATGAAGGGATGGAAAAGGTTTTTGAAGCGAATGGAAATGAAAAAAGAACTGGGGTAGCAATACTTATATCTGACAAATTAGACCTCAAAGTGAAGGACATAACAAGAGAGAACAAAGGCCACTTGGTAATACTAAAGGGAGCCATCCAACAAGAAGAAATAACTCTGGTAAACATATATGCACCAAATACAGAAGCATCCAAATAAATAAATAAAAACTCCTGGAGGATATCAAGGGAGACATTGACAGCAATACAATTATAGTAGGGGACTTTAATACTCCACTATCACCATTGGACAAATTCTCTAAACAAAAAAATAATCAGCAAAGAACCATCAATCCTAAATGGCTCACTAGACCAGAAGGAATTAATTGACAACTTCAGAACATTTCCAAGTCTACAGAATATATATTCTTCTCAAGTGCACATGGGTCATTTTCAAATGTTGGGTCATAGGCAAAGTCTCTTCAAATTCAAGAAGACAGAAATCATATCAAGCATCTTCTCAGATCAGAGTGGCATAAAACTAGAAATGATCTACAATAAAAACAATCCCCCAAAAAATCAAACACATGGAGACTAAATGGCATGCTATTAAACAATGACTGGGTTACCAGATAGATCAAAGAAGAAATAAAAAACATCATGGCAACAAATTACAATGAAAACACAACAATCCAAAATCTATGGGACACAGTGAAAGCAATCTTGCTACGAAAGTTCATAGCTCTACAAGCCTATTGAAAAAAAAAAAAAAAGAAAGAAAGAAAAGAAAAAAGAAACAATGGTAATAAATTACCTAACCCTACAACTCAAAAAGTTATAAAGAGAGCAACAAGGAAAGCCCAGTATAAGCAGAAGGAAGGAAATAATAAAGATCAGAACAGAGATAAATTATATTTTTTGATAAATGATATCCAAAAAAAAAAAAATACAAAAGATCAACAAAATCAAGAACTGGTTCTTTGAAAGGATAAACAAGATCGATGAACTTCCAGCCAGGCTCACAAAGAAGCAAAGAGAGAGGACCCAAATTAACAAAATCAGAAATGAAAGAGAAGAAATAACAACAGATCCCACCAAAATACAAAGGATTATTAAAAAATACTATAAACAACTCTATTCTGACAAACTAGACAACCTGGAAGAAATGGACATATTCCTAGAAAAATATAACCTCCCAAACCTCAATCAGGAAAATCTAAACATATCAATAGGCCAATAACTATGGAAGAAATTGAAGCAGTCATCAAAAAGCTTCCAGCAAATAAAAACTTGGGGCCAGGTGGCTTCACATGGGAGTTTTACCAAACATTCAAAGAAGAACTAAAACCTGTCCTTCTCAGACTATTCCAAAAAATTCAAGAGGAAGAAATATTTCCAAGCTCATTCTGTGAAGCCAGCATCACCCTAATATCAAAATCAGATAAAGACAACACAATAAAAGAGAATTACAGGCCAATATCCCTCATGAAATAGATGCCAAAATCCTCAACAAAATTCTATCAAATCGGATCCAGCAGTACATCAGAAAGATCATATACCATGACCAAGTAGCATTTATTCCAAGAATGCAAGGATGGTACAATATCCACAAAGCAATCAACGTGATACAACACATAAACAAATTGAGAGATAAAAATCACAGTCACATCAATTGATGCAGAAAAATCATTTGACAAAATCCAACACTCTTTCTTGATAAAAACTCTCTACAAGGTGGGAATAGAAAGATACCTCAACATAATAAAAGCCATATATGATAAACCCACAGCTAACACCATACTCAATGGGCAAAAACTAAAACCATTTCCCCTAAGAACAGTAATAAGCCAGGGATGCCCACTCTCACCACTCCTGTTTGACATAGTACTGGAAGTATTAGCCATTGCAATTAGACAAGAAGAAGAAGAAACAAAAGGCATCCAAATTGGAAACGAAGAAGTAAAGCTGTCCTTATTTGCAGATGACATGATATTGTACATAAAAAACTGGAAAGACTCCATCAAAAAACTAATAGACTTAATAAATGAATTTGGCAATGTAGCAGTATATTAATGCCAAGAAATCTATGGCATTTCTTTACACCAATAGTGAATTTACAGAAAGAAAGACTAAAAAAGCAATCCCATTATTCGTCTCACCCCAAAAAATAAGATACTTAGGAATAAACTTAACTAAAGAGGTAAAAGACCTATATGTAGAAAACTGCAGGACAATTTAAAAAGAGATAGAAGAAGACAAAACAAATGGAAGAACATACCATGTTCATGGATTAGTAGAATCAACATCCTTAAAATGTCAATACTACCCAAAGCAATCTATAGATTCGATATACTCCCTGTTAAAATACCAATGGTATATTTCACAGACCTAGAAAGAACTCTCCAAAAGTACTTCTCATCTGGAATAAATAAAGACCCCAAAGAGCCATAGCAATTCCGAAAAAGAATTACAAAGTAGGTGGGAATCTCAATACCAGATTTCAAGATGCACTATAAAGCCACTGTTCTCAAAAGAGCCTGGTACTGACACAGATGTATAGACCAATGGAATAAAATAGAGAATCCACTATGCTCAATTAATATTTGAAAAAGGAGACATGAACATACAATAGAGTCAAGACAGTCTCTTCAATAAATGGTGTTGGGAAAATTGGACAGATACATGCAAAACAAAATGAAAGTAAACCACCAATTTATGCCATACACAAAAATTAACTCAAAATGGATACAGGACTTAAACATAAGATGGGAAACCATAAAAATACTAGAGAAATCCACAGGCAGAGAAATCTCAGACATAGGCTGAAGCAATTTCTTCACTGATACCACTTCTAGGGCAATGGAATCTAAAGAGAAAATAAACAAATGGGACAACATCAAAATAAAAGGCTTTTGCACAGTAAAAGAAACCATCAACAAAACAAGAGAGCCCACTGCATGGGAGAACATATTTGCAAATGTTATCACTAATAAAGGTTTACTCTCCAACATCTACAGGCAACTTATACAACTGAATAAAAGGAAGATAAATGACCCAATAAAAAAATGAGCAACAGCTCTAAATAGAATCTTTTCAAAAGAAGACAGAAGGAAGGCCAAGAGACACATGAAAACATGCTCAAAGTCACTAATTATCCGAGAGATGCAAATCAAAACAACAATGTGATACCATCTCACACCTGTGAGAATGGCTATCATCAACAAATCAACAAACAAGTGCTGGTGAGGATGTGGAGAAAAAGGAACCCTCATGCACTGCTGGTGGGAATGCAGACTGGTGCAGCCACTGTGGAGAATAGTATGGAGTTTCCTCAAAAAACTAAAAATGGAACTTCCATTTAACCCAATAATCCCACTTTTAGGATTATATCCCAAGAAACTAGAAACACCCATCAGAAAGTATTTATGCACCCCTATGTTCATAGCAGCACAATTTACCATAGCTAAGATTTGGAAACAGCCTGGTTGCTCATCAGCAGATGAGTGGATTAAAAACCAGTGGTACATCTACACAATGCGATACTACACTGATATAAAAAAGAAGGAATTCTTACCATTATTAGCAGCATGGATGGATCTGAAGAGCATTATGTTAAGTGAAATAAGCCAGGCAATGAAAGAAAAATACCACATGATCTCACTCATTTATGCAAAATAAAGAATATTATAACCTGATGAATAAAAAGATAGATACAGAGGCAATAAAGCACCAAACAGACTCTCAAATTACAGCAGGAAGGCTGGGGATTGTTGGGGAGGAAGGGAAATAGATCAATTAAATGACTTGTATACATGCACAATCAATGGACACAAGACACTGAGGGGCGGGTGGAATGAGGGCATGCAAGAGGGGTTAGGGGAGGCTGGGGGAAGGTCAATGGGGAAAAAAAGGGTATATATATATATACACACACACACACATACATGTATATATATGTATGTATATATATACATGTATATATATGTATGTATATATATATACATTAATATATGTAATATTTTAAACAATTTTAAAAAAGAAAAAGAAATGACATTAGTGAAGTGGAGGTTGCATAGAAAAATATATATATCCTAGATGGACTGAAGAAACAAAAATTTATAGCCTGGGAGTAAAAATATATGCTAACTTTTTTTTTTTTTATTAGAACCCAAATTTTAGAAGGGCAAAAATCTCTGAGTCACTTCATCCAGCGTACCCGTTCTCCAAATGGGGAAAACGAGGCCCAAGAGGGTTTGACCACACTGCCAAGGCCTTGTGGCTCATCAGTAGCCTAGCAATAACCAGAACCCCCTATTTCTTTCTTTTTTATCAGAGAGTCATATTTTTTTCACATTGCCGCCCACCACTTCTTCCTTGTCACGCTTTTTAAAATTCACATGATACACACAGGCAATGAAGTGTGGCAATTCAGATGAGAAAATAGAATGTGAGAGTTCATCATGTCAGCCATCAGCATTATGTTTTTTCTCTCCGCAAAAGAGAGACAGCTGGGAAGCATTTGATCTTAACAATGGCGATTA
The DNA here is from genome assembly GCA_004026805.1 of Lasiurus borealis. Classification (NCBI taxonomy): domain Eukaryota; kingdom Metazoa; phylum Chordata; class Mammalia; order Chiroptera; family Vespertilionidae; genus Lasiurus; species Lasiurus borealis. Next base: position 26,768 of record PVJN01018036.1, read on the forward strand.
AAACGAATGTTATTTGAAGTTGCGAAATCACCATATTGCATTAGCGCAAGGCTCCGGCATGTGTGCACAAGGGCACTTGGCAGATGTCTTCCAGAGGCTACGTTTATGCAGGCACTTTAGGGAGCATATGGGACCTGTGGCGCGCTGTGGTAAATGGATTCTCAGCACCGCGGTCATCACCACAGTGACTGCCTTCCTCCTGTGGGAGCAGCGGAGGTGATGTGAGGCCTCTGGTATGCGCTTCGGGGGCATACTGGCCCCTTAAGGACATTGCATCCAAAGCGGTACCTTTGGCTGCATCCTGTGCCCCCACAATGCACCAGGAATGGTTGCTCCATGTCATTTAAACTTCATGAAGGATAAAGAAGCAGCACCCAGAAGGCTAGATGGTTGAGAGAAGCCCACCTTAGTCTAAATGTTCTCTGCTGTTATCTTAAACCCAACAGTTAGTTTTATTTTTCCTCCCATTTTTGTATTTAGTATGTAGGCTAAGCATCGTCTTCCCGCCAATTCTCTCTCCCCCAACTGCCTTAAGCACTTGAGATTAGAGAATAAAAGGATAATACTTGTAAGGTTGAGTTTCGTGAAGACTCCGCTCATAAATAACGTCAGGATCTTTAGCCTGAAAAAAATGCTGGTAAAATGTGTGTCTTGGTTCCTCATAAGGTAGCATTTTAGCACCTCGTAAAGAAGCTAGCAGGAAAGATAGCGGGTGTGGAGGGAGGAAAAACCACATAATATCCAACAAAAAGATCAATGAGATTAATGCCGTAGCTATTCCCATGACTGTAAAGTATTCTCCGCATGATGGTGTCTACCCTAATTATTTAAGGTGGCTTGTAAAATTGATTTCATGCAAACACAAAAATACTCAGCAACAGCCCACTCCTTGCAGGCAACATAAGTTCTTGGGAATTTATTGACCTGTCGTTCACATGTGTTACTTTACTACCACTTAATGGTCTGTTTAGATAGTCTTGGTGTGTACAAACTCCCTGCCATCAGCTCCAAGTACCACACATTGACAGGTAGCTGCCACAGAGATAAAATAAGGGACCCGAGGCCAGAGTAGCAGGGACACAGAACCTTCCTCTTTTTTTTCACCCAAATTCAGGGTTTTTCTCAGCAGCTGGAATGGGAAGTGGGGAACCTACATTTTCCACTTTCTGCTATTTTATGAATATAGAAGGCATAGAAAAAGCCTGCACCCAGAGCTGGCTTTAGATCTTCGTTTCAGCTCTTACTGGTGATGTGACCCTAGATACAGCAGATCGCATCTCTGGGCCTAAAACAGGGGGAAAATCAGTACATGCACAGCTCCTAAATCTCCTGGGGAAATTTAAGGGCAAAATTTAAGGACCTAACGTGCTATGCAAATGCACGATCAAACATGCACATACAAACTCTGGCTCTGTTTCTATGTGTCTCTTCTTTGAAAGTTGTTAGCAGGATAGCTTGGGAAATACACAGAGCTATTTTGTGCCTTGGAGGGGGCTTAAGAGACGAGAGATGAAGGCACAGTCAATGCTTGCTGAAAGCTTCCAGTCCTGTAGGGGAGATCCTCTCTGTTTATTTAATGCTGTAACATTTCTGAAATTGAAAAATATCTGATGACCTCTGGTCTCTCATGGTTGAATAAGCAGACTTTTTATTTTCTTGGTGGCACATGAAATATTGATGCCTCTTTCTTATACTCGGTAGTGTCTTAGATTCAATGAAATATAATCATATGGCCTCACAGATAACTATTCTCTGGACTGTGGGGGCTGAGGGAAGAGGGCCTCGGAACCCTGGAGGGAAGATGCTAAAAGACTTTGCAGGAAAGGAGACTGTCAGCTACGCGGCTGGAAAATTAACCTTGAACTGGTTAGGAACTAGTTCCGGGGGAAAAGATGATAAATGTTGCCAACATTCCACCCGTTTCCCATTACATTCAAAGAGAAATGTAAAGAAAAGGACTGACAGGTAATAGGAAGGAAGTAGCACAGAAGGGACCCGCTGCTCTCCTGCCCGCCCACCATTCTTTGCCCTTCTGGATGGAGCAGTTCGTTTCCAGAGAGGTTCCAGAGGGTTCCGGTGCCTCACGCAGGATGCGGGTCCTCAGACCAGAGCTGACATCATCCATGTTCTTCCCCACTCTGTACCCCTTGCATGAACCCGGCTCTTAATCTAAAACAGAACCTCAGAGTCTCAGGCTCTGTGGCCGGCCTCGGAGGCGACCCCAATTCGATCCCAGGGCAGAGCAAACAGCCCGGCTGCAGGTTGAGTTTTCTGCAGGCCATTGCTTTCAGGAATGCAGCTCTGTGGCCATTTCCCTGACCTGGCCCTTGTCATAATGAATCCTTCCTTCCCGCTGAATTATTTCCCCCTTTCCTCTCAGAGATTTATCCCGCATGCCAACCTTTCGTGAAACTTCTTGAGCTCAAGAAAAAAATAAACAAGCAACGGGGACTCGAGTGGCAAGAGCTGGGACGCAATGAAATGGCATTTCCTGGATTTTCAATGCTTGCAAAATCGCCTAATGATGAAAAAGAATGTTGATAAAGCTGAAATGCCCAATTATAACAACGGCAGTTTAAAATCCAATTAATGGCATCGTTTGTCTCCCTTCCCCTCCCTCTGACTCTCGTCTCCCCCTGTTTCCTGTATTGTCTCTTCTTGCCTGGTTTTCACTCGGAAATTTTCTATTTCTATTTTCTCAGTGTGACATCGACCCAGAGTTTAACTGTTCTATCATGCATGTTTAGTTTTCTGGATTTTTTTTTTTCTCCTATGGAGTCCTTATTTCCCACGTTTTATCTCTCCCGACCTTTCCATCTGGTTATTTTTACCCTTCTTCCTATTGCTTTATTATTTTCTCTTTCCTGTTTATTATTTCCCTTCCTTCACTCAGGTTTCCGTTTTTCTATTTGTCGAGTCATTCTACATCCCTTGTAAAATAATCACTGAATCAAGATACTCCCAGAATGTCAGGGCGCAGGCAAATGAGAAGCTGTGCTCTGTTGTCCTTACTGGGCATTAAAAAATAAACTTGACCAAGACTGCCATCCTACAGTCTGGAGGCTATTAGCATTGGATTTAGGGGAGACTACAAAGGAGTACTCTTAAAGGAATGTTGTCATTTATGCAGGGAAGAGGACAAAGTTGGGAAAGAAATGGGGTGGGAGGGAGAGGCAGTGCCAGACTTCCTTTATCCAAACCCCAATTCTACTTCGCACTTTAGCTGTTCGCCTCAGGAAAGTTACTTCTCCAAGCCAACTTTGCCAAATAGAATGATAATATAATGCCTATCTTATGAGTCAATATATTTAAGTACTTAGAACTATGCCTGTAACACTATTTAATCTATATAAGATTAACTATTATCATTTGTCTGAGTTGCTCAAGTTGGTTTTGAACAGGAGAAAATATACATTTTGGGAAATACATTTCCTCTTGCCTATGACCACCTGGGACCAAGTTTGAGAAGGCTTGAAAGTAGCGAGTCTCAAAGTTTAGTCCCTGGACCAGTGGCAGCAGCATCAAGGAACCTGTTAGAAATGCAGACTCTCAAGCCCTACCCCTGACCCACACCCCAGACAACTGAACAGAAACTTCAAGAATAAAGCCAAGCAATCATCAACAAACAACAACTGTTGGTGAGGATGCAGAGAAAAAGGAACCCTTGTGCACTGCTGGTAGGAATGCAGACTAGTGCAGCCACTGTGGACAACAGTATGGAGTTTCCTCAAAAAACTAAAAATGGATCTCCCATTTGATCCAGCAATCCCACTCTTAGGAATATATCCTAAGAAACTAGAAACACCAATCAGAAAGGATTTATGCACCCCTTTGTTCATAGCAGCACAATTTACAATAGCTAAGATTTGGAAACAGCCTAGGTGCCCGTCAGCAGATGAGAGGATCAGAAAACTATGGTACATCTACACAATGGAATTACATGCTGCCATTAAAAAGAAGGAATTCTTATCATTTGTAGCAACCTGGATGGAACTGGAGAGCATTATGCTAAGTGAAAAAAGCCAGTCAATGAAAGAAAAACGCCACATGATCTCAGTAATTTATGGATAATAAAGAATATTATAAACTGATGAACAAAAAGATAGATACAGAGGCAGTAAAGCATCAAACAGACTGTCACATTACAGCGGGAAGGTTAAGGAGAGGTGGGGGAGATAAAAGATCAACCGAAGGACTTGTATACATGCATATAAGCATAACCAAAGGGCACAAGACACTGGGTGGTTAGGGTATGCCTGTGGGGGTGGGCAATGGGAAGGTATGTATACATGTAACACATTAATAATAAATAAATAAAAAGAATAAAGCCAAGCAATTCAAGTTTTAACAAGCTCTTCAAGTGATTCTGATGATGCTGAAGTTTGAGAACCATGCCCAATGGTAGATATCCTTTCTACTCTAAAGGAGTGTCCAGAATACGGAATATAGCCGTACCCACCTCTCCCCAACTACCCTCAGCAGTATGATGAGCCTTTGTATGGTCCATGGTCATGCTCTTTGGAGCAACTTGAGTAGTGAGCAAGCTCTGGGTGTGAAGTTGCAATACTCTAACTGAGGGATATTATCGTCATCTCTTCTCAAGGTAGTGGATTACCTGTTCTTTAGGTCCAAAGAATGGGAGTCTGAAAGCATATGGTACGTGAAGACAGAGCAAAACAAAAGATGATCTTCATCTCAAAATGAGTAAATAAGACTAGATGGTCCAGACAAAGACTTAACCATTAGTGCCTTTAACCTCTCAAAATAATTAGGTCACCTGGCAATGAGTGTAGGATGACCTCTGTTTAATGTTTCTAAATTGTCCACTTTGAGGTCTTTTGAAGTTGATATTATTTAGGGGAAATCACTCTGGTCTTCTTAGGAAGCTCCTTGATGCTTAGAGAAGTTCCTCTTTCAGGGACATGGACTAGGTAGCCACCACCCTCCCCCACCCCCGTGTGGCACTGCCTATGTTCCTACAAGCACCAAGTGATCCACTGGCACCGGTGAAACTATCTGTTGAATGTGGTGGAGGGTCACCTGTAACTTTCTTGTTAAGAAAACACAGCTGACACCTGTTGCTAGAGACATCCCCAAAGAGCCATTAGCTCAGAGGCCAGAACCTTCACCGACAGGCAGACTTCCCAGAGTCCTCATAGAAGAAACAGAGTGAGAACAGATAGGCTAGAAGGCTCAACGTCCACATTACACTCTCAGAGTGGCAATTCCTGAATGCAGGCTACTGATGCGGTCACTATGCAAATACAAATGCTTGGTTAAGTGGTAAGGACAAAAGTCACGAAACCAGTCATAGAACTGAGATGAGAGCCCATGACCTCTGAATCCCAGCCCAGGGCATTTCCCCACCACCTCATGGCTCCTGTCTGCCAGCCTGCAGCATGGAATGGCCTGTGGGTCCCCAGCATGAAAAGAGCATGGCTGCTCAAGAGGAGGGCCCTTTCTGATTCTGAGAAATGAAAAGGTCATTACCTTACTAGATTCGGCAGTCCGCATATCGATAGTCTCCACCATCCTCCAATAATTTTCCCCAGACTTAGATTTGATAGAAATAGGGGTGTGACAATGCCTAGAGCAGTGGTTCTCAACCTTCCTAATGCCTCGGCCCTTTTCATACCATTCCTCATGTCGTGGTGACCCCCACTCATAAAATTATTTTCGTTGCTACTTCATAACTGTAATTTTGCTACTATTAAGAATCGTAATGTAAATACCTGTGCTTTCCGATGGTCTTAGGCGACCCCTGTCAAAGGGTCATTCGACCCCCAAATGGGTCACGACCAACAGGTTGAGAACCACTGCCATAGAGGATGGCCACTGTTAGTATCTAGCCATGCCATCCAATAGAATTTTGTTGCTATGAAGATGTTCTGTATCTGTGCAATCCAATAAGGTAGCCACTAGATGAGGGATTAAGTCTTTCACTTATTTAATGTTAATTAAAACAGAACACACAGGTCTCTAAGGTCATTTTTGTTGGGTGTTAGGATGGGTTTTACTTGGAAGAAGAAAAAAAACAAAAATGTAATTTAACTGCTGTCCCTTCAATATCTCAAAACAAACAAACAAAGCCTACTTTCTTTCAAGTATCTGGTCCATCTACTTAGAATGACCTTGGTACCTGTGCCCCCAGAAGAGCCTCATTGCTGCATGGCACTTGTTAAATTGTTTGGTTGTTATCTGAATAACCAGTACGGTAGTCTGTCTGTCGCTCTCTCTTTCTCTCTCTCTCAGAGCAAGCTTACTTATTGTTGCTATTTCCTATAAACCACCAAGGTGAGGTGAGAGTCAGTGCACAGACTAACAAGGACAGACTTGTCCTCTGTGTGGGTGGAGGCCTTGAATTAAGAAGTTACACTGGACTCTTGACTCCTGCCTTTAAAAGTGAAAAGGCATCACCCGGCCAGTAGTTAAGCATTGACCTATGAACCAGGAAATCACAGTTCAGTTCTGGTCAGGGTACATGCCCTGGTTGCGGGCTTGATCCCCAGTAGGGGGCGTGCAGGAGGCAGCCCCAGAGATTCTCTCTCACCTTTGATGTTTCCATCTCTTTATCTCTCTCCCTTCTTCTCTGAAATCAATAAAAATATTTTTTTAATAAACAAATAAAAGTGAAAAGGCATTGATGGTGATGGTCGTGCATAGTTGTTGGGTGACAGAAGGTGAGGAACTGGGGCAGGGACCAGTTCCTCAGCTTTGTCTTCTTTAAAACATCGGAGCCCCAGCCACACACAGGACTGTCTCCCCTTTGGAATTCTCACTTGAGCCTGTTCTTTTCTCTGCTAGGAACTCGCAGGGACCGGAGGGGACTGGTGTGTGGCATATTCAGCAGCAGCGAGCTATGGCTTTTTCAGCTGTCTATGTACCCTCCAAAAAAGAGGCTTTCTAAGAGCCCTGTGTTCTGTATGTTTTTAAGGGCAGAAGACCAGCCGGCCAATTGTCCACTCAGAAAGCTTAAAGGGGAGGAGAAGTAAATTATTTTTCTAATTAGCGTGCTGATAGTAAAAAATTGCGAGGTGTACTGGTTCCAAATTATTACATGCTACACGGCATTTACAATCTGTTCTGTCTTAATGCATCATAAACTTTTATCTTTGGGGTCATATATTGAGTAGTACCGTGGCCCTAATGGATACCTGCAGGCAGAATAAAGCTGCACCCTTCCCTCCAGACTGGTCTCCTATATATTGTCATAGCCTTGTGGTTTGTCATGCACTCCATATAAAGGATCTCCCCCAAAAATGTATACACACTTTAACAGCTGAAGACTCACTTAAATTTCACTCCTTTGCAGGCTTAACTGATTTGAAATAAGCATTGAAAGCAGACTAAGCTTTGCACAAAGAAAATGTATCCACTAGACTTTTTTATGGGGATACATAAAAGATAAAGTTTATGGTACAAAACCAGCAACAGTTGATGAATGGGGGGTCGCAGGAACACCGAATGAAATGCTTCTTGATGTTTGCAATTCCATTGCTTTGAGTTATCAGCAGTGCCTGGACCAGAACGGTCATCTACTTGAAAACAGAGATTTACCAAAAATAATAATGATAATATTAATAAATCATTTCTATAGATTCTTTTACTTTTTTAAGGGAAATGTATGTAAATAAACACTGAGTTTATAATCATTCAAAGTGTGTGTATGCTTTGGAGGGGCACCCTGTATGTAATCCTCTAGCCACACACATCTATAGGGCATTTCTGAGATGCACCCTCTCTTCTTACAGCAAACTCAGACTCTTCCCTTTGTCGGAGTGCCTTTTCCTGACTTTTCCACCTGCCAAAGTTTTGAAGAAAGAGAAGATGGCTCCATACATTTGTTCATTTATTCAATTCACATTTAAGGAGCATCTGTATTGTCAGTTGCTGAAAAAGACACAATGAAAAGGAGTTACCTGTGTCCAAATCAGGCCCTGTAACCATCCAGCTGGATAACTCTGGGCACTCAACTTTATTAACCTCGAATGGAAAAACCTGAGAAGATTGCCTCCTTCTCAGATGAGCAGTAGGGGGAGGAGTTGGCAGCCCTCGGCCTTGTAGAATGGCTTGCATGAAGCATACACTCAAAGTTGCTTCCTTCTCTTTAAAGTTATGCTTAAATCCCTCCTATTCCAAGGACACCTGTTGTGTTTACCTGGATGGAATTCATTTCTCCCTCTGCATCATGCCCTTACCCTGTTGCCTGGACTATCAGAGAACACATTTTTATGCGAGGGATCTTTTCCCAGCAAGTGTTCAGCATTCTGGAGGAAGGGGCTAATGCATAGACTCAAGAAGAGTCCAAAGACAAAAGATAATTTTGAAAAGCATTGGGGGTCAGAAGATCTTCAGCTGAAGGAGATAAAGACTCCTCCTTGTCTAAGGACCCCGTGCTATTTATTTAACACAATTTGTCCTAAGGCAAGGTGGAGATATACACTTCAAAGGGTAAGGTTTCAAAGGGTACAGAAGCATTGTCAGGTTGGGGAGTAGCCTACAGCTGTTCAGGTGTTTGGCCAACAGGAGGCAATAAAATGCCCTAAAGCTGTGTGGCACTTAACAGTCCTATTCAGGTTTGGGGGAAGTGCCCTTTAGCCATTCCAACAGGTAAACTGCATATGTGACTTGCCCTTGTTGAGCTGCCCAAGTTTCACCAACCTTTTGGTGAAACTCTTGTAATTATTACATGCTGGAATTGGTTCCTGGCATTTCTGTCCATTTTGTACCAGTTATTTACATGAAATTCACTCTACTCAACTTGATTTTGAGATTTTAGAAGAAATGGTTTGAGTGTCAGTCCTCTCTGTAGTGCCCGAATTACTTATATTAAATCAACATATAATGGTTAACTGTATTCTGTGTGACAAGCACTATGTTACATGGGGCCTATCTACCACATTTCCTGCCTGTACAAAAGTTAGGGCAGAAGCAGGGAGAGTGTAATGGGCATCATCATTCCTTCTTCCAGAAGTGATATCACCCTTCCTTTGAACAATTGTTCCTGTATTTGAAATCATTGGCCCCAACCTTCACCCCTCCTGTATCCCTGTCCATTGCCTTGTGACTTTACAAACCCTCCCACTGAGGGGACAGTTCCTTTCCCCAGACCTTGACTTGGTGCTCAGCTGTGTGAGTTGCTTTAGCCAATAGAATGGTATAGAAGTCAGTGTGCCATTTCTGAACCCAGTCCTGGAGATCCACTATGGACTTTCACTTCCTCCCTTGTACCCCTGTTACTGACTTAAAACTTACCCTTTATCCTGGACACCAGAATGAGGCACATTAATGGAATAGGACTGAGTTTAACCCACCATAAGGAGCCTCGCTCAGCCAGGCCTACAGCTTAAAGCAGAGTCCCCTAAGCTGGCACCTAAAGGATGAGTAGGATTTCTCTCAGAGAGGAGAGAAAGAGGGAACAGTCTCTGAATGCCTGGAGGTGAGAAATGGGTTTGGGAAGGTTAACAAGCGACCAGTGTGTGGGGGCCTGGTCTATATTGGCCAACAGTCAACCAGCCTGCAGCTGCATGAAAAATAAAAGATTATTGTACTTTTGCACTGGAATTTTGTGGTTGTTGGTTTTGCGACAATAGGTGATCCTATGCTGGCCACACCCTTGCCCTGCCCTCCTCCATGCTCTTCCCTCTACCCAAAAGCTTGAAATGTGTCCCGAATAGGATTGCCATCTTCTTACATCCTCCCTAACTAAGAGTCACAGTTTTTGGTCTAGGGCAAGTATGAGACCCAAAAAAGAAACAATCAGAATTCTTCCTAAGACCTTTCATATTGGAACCAAGAAAAATGTGAGCTTAGACCCGCTTCCCACCCCCCCTGCCCCCCCCCCACACACACACACCAGTAGACATGATTCCATCCTTCTGATAAAAGCCAACGTGTTGTTGACAATGGAGAGGGGAGACAAACAGACAGAGGCAGGGAGGAGAAGCAGTTGAAACACCAGTACCAGTCTTTAAGGCCCTGATGCAGAATCTGGAAATCTGGGCAGGACCCTAATTTCTACTTCTCTGAAGCTTGACCGTTCAGCATTGCCTTTGGTTTTGTGAGCTAGCCCAGTCTAACAAATGTCCTAGCAGCTTAAGCTGATCTGAGTTGCATTTCTGTCCATTGCAACCTTGTTATATACTTGTATGCATAACCTATGAACATGGGCAATAGAGTAGTGGATACCTTGGGGGTTGAGGGATTGCCTGTAGGGGCTGGGAGTGAGGATGGAGAAAATGGAAGATATTTGTAATACTATTGACAATAATATATATATATATATATATTTTTTTTTTTTTAATCTAGAAAAAATTCAGAGACAAAAATGAAATGGGTTTGGGAAGGTTAACAAGTGACCAGTGTGTGGGGGAATTGTATGTCAAGCTAAAGTGGGACATCTCTTGGCCCTAGCCGGTTTGGCTCAGCGAGTAGAGCATCAGCCTGTGGACTAAAGGGTCCTGGGTTCGATTCTGGCCAAAGCCACACTGCTGGGTTATAGGCTTGATTCCCAGTGTGGGGCGTGCAGGAGGCAGCCCATCAGTGATTCTCTCTCATCATTGATGTTTCTCTCTCTCTATCCCTCTCCCTTCCTCTCTAGAATCAATAAAAATATATTTTTAAAGTGGGACTTCTCCTGATGGCAGGCGGGCGCCCTGGAAGGACTAGGCCGGGAAGTAATAGCCCTTGAGATGGTTTCTTTTCCGGCTGCACAGTGGAGATTGGAGTCAGGATACCTACCGGGAGGCTGTTAAAAGCATCCAGGCAGGAGATGTAGGTCTCTTGAATTCCGGGTCGCCTTAGGCATTCAAGTGGGGCTTCCTCTGAGTTCATGTGCTCATGATGTTTGCCCGTTGCTTTGAAAAGAGGGAAATCTGAGCCACTTTCTCCAAGCTCCCTTTGAGGGGAGCTGTACCTTCTCCACTTAAGATTATGAGGACTCCTCAGGCTTTGGCAAGGGGGTGATAGTTTGGCCCCTTGTTCCACATTTCTCCTCCCAGGAGATGCTTCTGAATACAGTGGTACCTCGAGATGCGAGTGCCCTAACATACAAGATTTTTGAGATACAAGCCGTCCAGCGAGCTAATTTTGCTTTGAAATACCAGCAACATTTGATAGGAGTCATCGCACGGATCAGCCAGCTGCACACGACCCACCAGTTTACCGCGACTCGAGCGTCTCATAGTTTCCCACGCCTCAAGGTTACGGAACGAATTAAACTCGTATCTCGAGGTACCACTAGGTGTCCAACCTGGGTGTCACCACCCTGGGGCCGCCACCTCCTTCCCATTGTTCAAGATGTGCAGGCCTTCCTTTACCCAGAATAAAACGACCCTCCTTTACTTACCTTGCAGCTGTCAGAGCCTGAAATTTCAATCTGTGGGCGTAAGCAATTTCCCGCCCCGGACCATGTGGCTGCATCTCCAGTTTGTTATCTGCCAGCAACAGCGAGCAGGGTGCTCCAGTCTCCCTTCCTCTCTCCTCCGAGCAACAATTACAGGCCCCTTCTGCCCCGAGTACAAACGCATCTGTTCGCGATTGTCACCCCTGAGTCCCGGGCTCGGGAGTTTTAATAGTTTTTCCGGAAGACCTTCCATTGAAGAAATGGCTTTGGTGATGCACTACGGAAACCCCAAAAAAAAAAGAGCCAACAGTGGCTTCACACCTTTGGGAGCTAGCAGGGAAGACTAATTCTGTCCCCTTGGGCAGATAAGGGGATCCTGGCTTGGGGCGAACTCGGGACCCGATTCCTTATTAAGGAAGATGGATCCAAAAGGAAGACATACGGCAAAGTGCTTAGATGAGCAACATGGAATTTCAGCCAGGCTGGCCTTCTCCCTCTAGCACCTGTGGAGGCAAAACACATGGGCTGGATTGTGTCCAGAGAACTGAAGTGAGGCAGAGGTGAAACAAGAAGAAAAAAGGAAAAAGGAAAAAAAAAAAATTGGTTTCTGGATTGTGTCGGCCATCATTCTGGTTTTTATAGAATCTGTGGTATCCCATTAGCATTTCCCTCCAGGCCCAAGTGTAAACAGGAACAAGATAGGGCCCGGGGTACCTCCCAGCCAGCCTCTGGACACAGGAGGGCCTTGGCTTTGAAATCCACACGCAGCAGGCCTCCGTGGGTGTAAAGGGGCTCACCATCAGGTCCTCTTCCCCCGTCTCTTTGGGGCTTTTGACCACACACATAATGAGGTCGCACTTCAGCAATGCCTTTGTTCGACCCCAAATGATGTTCCCACCCTCCTGACAAAGCAGCTTTTGTGTCTTATGTCAAAATAATCACTTGCCCAAAATGATGGCTAGACTCAGAAATATCTCTTGCTTTATCCCGGGGGAATAGGGCGAAAAAAGAGTGTTAAATGTTTAACCTGGATTGATGAGGTTTGCTGAAACTGTTGGATAAAATAAAAACTTTCCTAGAGGCATAAATCACTGGGGAGATTTTTTTTTTTTCCTCCCTCTCATTGATTTTTTGGGGATTCGGTTAATGATTCCAGCGCTGAGAACATACGGCTAGGTGGGAGTTAAAGAAATGGAAAGGCCACATTAACCTCTAAATTTTACCTAAATGCTGATTTTTGACAGTGAAATACTATAATTAACCCAGACTCTTTTCCCAAGATTTAATTTTTTGCTGATGTTTGAAAATATTGCAGAAGAGCTGATTCCTAATTATTACATACAGCATTGCATAAATTTCTTCCTAATTAAAAAGCCTCTAAATTCCAAATAATCAATTTACGAAGACTTGGTTTTGAAAAATTAGGCATTTAATTTCTAAAGATTTATTAGTAATTTGTGCCTTAGCTAATTAATTATGGTCATAATACTATTGCGGCCAC
>PVJN01018037.1:0-39599 GCA_004026805.1 Lasiurus borealis
GGCAAAGAGTAGTTGAACTTAGAAAAGAACTTCAACAGCATAAAACATGGGAAAAGAAACCACAAATAAAACCAGTCAGTTAATAAAGGATCAATAACTGAAATGAAGAATAGTTTATAGGGAATCAACAATATAGTATACAAAGCTGAGAAACAAATCAATGATTTAGAATATAAGGAAGCAAAAAAAAAAAAAAAAAGAAACAAAAAAAACACATCCAATCAGAACAGCAATAAGAAACAAGAATAAAAAATAAAGATAGTGTAAGGAGTCATTGGGACAATTTCAAGTATAATAATACAACACTGGCATCAGGAGGATGCTGGAAGGACAAAAAAAAAAGAGCAAGAAATTGAAAACCTATTTGAAAAAAAATCCTTTCTAACACAGTGAAGGAGACAGACATATTAAGTCCAAGAAACGCAGACTCCCAAACAAGATAAACTCAAAGATGCCGACACCAAGATGCATCATAATTAAAATGCCAAAGTATAAAGAGAAAGAGACTTTATTAAAAATAGCAAGAGAAAAGGAGTTAGTGACTTACAAGGGAACTTATATAAGACTGTTAGCTGATTTTTCATCACAAACTTTGCAGGCCAGAATGGATTGGTAAGAAATATTCAGTGATGAAAGCTAGGACCTACAACCAACACTATGCTTTGCAGTAAGGCTATTATTTAGAATTGAAGGGCATATAAAGGGATTCCCAGAAAAGCTAAAGGAGTTCATCATTACCAAAACCAGTAGTACATGAAATGTTAAAGGGTATTCTTTAAAAAGAAAAAAAGTAAAAAAAATATGAATAAAATGGCAATAAATAAATATCTATCAATAAATGAATCTAAAAACAGACAACCCCCCAAATAAAGCAGCAGCAGAATAGAAACAGAGTCATAGATACAGAAAATGTTTTGACGGTTGCCAGATGGGAGGAAGTTTGGAGGAATGGGTGAAAAAGATGTTGGGATTAAGTAGTACAGATTAGTAGTTTATAGAACAGTGGTTGCCAACTGGTGGTTTGTGAGGTCCGAAAGATTGGTGACTGTTGGTTTAAGGAAACCTTTGGAGCAACAGTCGCCAACCATTGGTCCGTGAAGTCAGAAAGGTCGCTACCACTATTATATAGAATAGTTCTGGGATGTCAAGTACAGCAAAGTCAATAACATTCTAATAACTATATATGGTGTTAGATGGGTATTAGATTTATTGTGATGATCATTTAGTAAGTTCTATAATCACTGCCAAACAAATTTTCTCCAGTTTTCTTCTCAAAATTTTACAGTTCTTCTACATTTTACATGTTGGTATATTACCTATTTGGTTAATTTTTTGTATGAGGTATGTAGAGAGGTTCTTTTTAAAAAATCTAGATTTCTACTTATTCTATCACCTTTTGTTCATTCTCCATTAAATTGCCTCTGCATTTCTGTTGAAAATCAGTTTTGCTCCAAGCACTTTAGAGAATAGCTAGTCTTCCATAGGAACCAATAGCAAATTCCCAGGGATGTGTTTATTAGATTCTTTTCAATCAAGAGGAAGAGAATCCAGGTGACTTCTTGGTCAAATATCAGGAGGCAAGTTATGTGGGGATTACACAGGAAGTTAGTTGCCTCATTAGCTGAGGAGACACTGATCCCAAGCCTATACTTTACAACAAGCCTCATAGAGCTCCAGGTACCTGGGTGACACATGACCACCTTCTCTCCACTCACCTAGCATTTTTGTTTCCTAAATTATAGGTTATTATAGGGACTCCTTCATATCATTTGGCCTGAATAATTCCTACAGACATCTCTCCTTAGGCAAGCCTAAACAGTCAGGAGATTCAGTGTCTCAAATGGTAGGAAGTCTTGAAAATAGGAGGTGATCCATCAAGGACACATTCTTTTCTTCTTTGTTTCATCACTCTCAGCAGTGGCTTCATCACGTTGTGAAAAGAAGGCTGTAGCAATTCCAAGCAGATTATAAAACTGAAAGAACATTCTAGAAGACGTTTCTGTTGTGGCTTACAGAAAACTCTAAAACCCCCCCTGACCCCCCCCAAGAGACCTTTTCTCAGAACTCATATGCCAATTCCTGAACCAGCTCCTGACATGTAAAGGAAGTTTCTACTTAGGCCAGCCAGAAAAGAAGAGTGAGGAGTGGATGCTGGAGAGACAAACATGAGGTTTACTACTGATCTACTGGGCAGAGGTGAGGCAGGCCTGCCTGGGCTCTGACCAACAAGCAATGGCCAAGCCAAGAGTCCTATAAATCTGCACTAGTAATGAGGTGGGCCATTTCTCTCAGAACATGACCTTGGCCTTTCATGGATTCAACCCTGAAATACATAATGGAAATGGAAGTGCCCATCCAAATGCCCAGAATGTAATGTTCTGCATTGGAATTAGTTCTTTCAGGGCACCTCCTCCACTGAGAGGGAATTAAATCTCTCCTGGCCTTGATTAACACTACAGGTATCATTCCTTGTAAAAGGGAACCAACTGACGGCTCTTATCATTTTTTTTTTTTAACTTGCCCAGAGATCACACTTTTAGGGCCTGCAGACAAAAAGAATGGTGGTCAGCCATCTCTTGTGATTCTGGAGTGGATTATGTATTGCCCATTATCTTGACTCCACAATGATAGCTTTCATTTGGGTAACAGGCCTTTCACCTCATGCTCTTTGGTATGAATAGTCTCTGTAATAGCTTTTGACTTTTGAACTCACTGTATCACTACTGGCTCAGGAGAAGGTTTATTGAAGTCGGTTCCTGAAGCATGGTCTAGCCAGAAAGGTTGGGTAGCCAAGACAGAGATGTCAGTTTCCTGAGAATGGATTTAACTTCATCTCTGCTGCTGCTGCTGTCTCTGCTTGTGACAGTCTGCAGTCTTGGGTGAACTGCCTGACCTTCTGCATTAGCTGGGCTCCTTTCCTTTGTAAATGAAATGACACTGGCTTGAACTACTCCCATCTCTCTTGCCCAGGGTCCTCCTCAAACTGTCTGCAAGTTTATTTAGTGAATTTTATGTTGTCCTTCTTAGCTTGACACTGTGTAGACCATAGCCCGTCTCCATAGGAACAAGGTGTATTTGAATTTTTACTCAGAATATGGGGGAAAGGGGAAAGGGAGGTATAGCTTGGCCAAGGTCTTGGTTGAATACTTGACAGATCTTTTCTTAAACTTTCTGGCTTTTTTTTCCCTTGGGAATTTCTCATTGACTGATGCTGTTTTTATGGCAAAGTCTGTCCTCTCATCCGCTGTCCCCAAAATGTCATGGTATGATTCCTGCTGTTTCTCCCTTAATCCACCAAGCCCGGCGGCCATAAGGCCACCTTTCTATAACCAGTGACAGAAGTATTTCCCATTGACACGAGGAGGACTTATATTAGACTCATGCACAGAACAGAGGTGGAGACTTTCTAGAAACAAATGAAAATGAACACACAACAACCCAAAATTTGTGGAACATAGAAAAAGCAAATTAAAGAATTAGAAAGACAACAACAAGGGAAGCCCAGAGTAAGTGGAAGGAAGTAATAAAGATGAGAGCAGAAATAAATGACAGAAAGACTAAAAGAACAACAACAACAACAAAAAAATCAATGAAACAACTGGTTCTTTGAAAGGATAAACCAAATTGATAAACCATAAGCCAAACTCTTCAAGAAACAAAGATAGAGGACACAAATAAATAAAATAGAAACAAAAGTAGAGAAGTCACCACTGTTATGACAGAAATACAAAGGATTGTAAGAAAATACTGTGAACAACTAAGTACGTATATGCCAAAAAGCTGGATAATGTGGATGAAATTGACAAATCCTAGAAAAACATAATTTCCCAAAATTGAATCAGGAGGAATCAGTAAGCTTGAAAAGGTCAATAACAACTCATGAAACAGAAGCAGTAAAAACAAACAAACAAATAAATAAACAAAAACGCCCAGCAAACAAAGCCCAGGTGCATACTGCTTCACAGGGGATTTTTACCAAACATACAAAGAACTAACACCTATACTCCTCAAACTATTTCAGAAAAATCCAAAGAGGAAAGAAAACTTCCAAACTCATTATATGAGGTGAGCATTATTCTAATTCCAAAACCAGATAAAGACACTACAAAGAAAGAGGATTACCGATGAACATAGATGCTAAAATTATCCCTGATGAACACAGATGCTAAAATTCAATAAATTAGCAAATCGTACTGAGCAATATATAAAAATCATACACAATGATCAAGTGTGATTTATTCCAGGGATGCAAGGCTGGTACAATATTTGCAACTCAATAAAAGTGATAAATCACATAATCATATCAATAGATGCAGAGAAAGCATTTGACAAAATCCAACTCCCATTTTTGATAAAAACTCTCAGCAAAGTGGGAATAGAGGGAGCACATCTCAACATGATAAAAGCCTTATATACAAACTACAGCCATTATCATACCCAATGGGAAAAAACCAAAAGCATTTTCCTTAAGAAAAGGAACAAGACAGGAATGCCCACTTTCACCACTCCTGTTCGGCAAAATACAGGAATGCTAGCAATAGAGATCACACAAGAAATAAAAGGCATTAGAAAAAAAGAAGTAAAACTGTCATTATTGTCATATGACATGATATTGTACTTAGAAAACACTAAAGACTTCTTAAAAAAACTACTTGATTTAATAAATGAATTCGGAATGTAGCAGTAAACAAAATTAATAGCAGGAACCTATGGCTTTTCTATACACCAATAATGAACTCACAGAAAGAAAAACTAAAAAAACAAAAACAGTATTATTTACTATTGCAACAAAAAAATTAAGATATCTAGGAATAAACTTAACTAAGGAGATAAAAGACCTGTACTCAGAAAACCATCGGGTGTTGAAAAAAGAGATAGAGGAAAACATAAACAAATGAAAGAATATACCGTATTCATGGATTGGGAGAATTGTTATCATTAAAATGTCCATACTAGGCAAAGCAATGTATAGATTCAATGCAATCCTAATTAAGATACCAACAGCATATTTCACAGACCTAGAACGAACTCTCCGAAAATTCATATGCAATAAAAAAATACCTCAAGTAACAGCATCAATCCTAAGAAAGAACAATGTTGGAGGGATCACAATACCATCTATCAAGCTATATTCCAAAGCTACTGTTCTCAAAACTGTCTGGTACTGACATAAGAACAGACATATAGTCAAATGAAACCGAACAGAGAACCCAGAAATTGACCCAAGCCATATGCTCAATGAATATTTGACAAAGGAGGCAAGAGCATGCAATGGAGTCAAGGCAGTCTCTTTAAATAAATGGTGTTGCGAAAATTGAACAGATACATGCAAAAAATGAAAATGGACCACCAACTTACACCATACACGAAAATAAACTCAAAATGGATAAAGGACTTAAACATAAGATAGGAAACCACAAAAATCTTAGAAGAATCCAGAAGCAGCAAAATATTAGACATATGTTGTAGCAACATCTTTACTGATACATCTCCTAGGACAATGGAAACTAAGGAGAAAATAAACAAATGGGACTATATCAAAATTAAAAGCTTCTGCACAGCAGAGTAACAGGAAAGCTCACTGTATGGGAAAACACATTTGCCAATGTTATATCTGATAAGGGTTTAAACTCCAAAATTTACAAGGTACCCACACAACTTAACAAAAGGAAGATAATCAATCCAATCAAAAAGTGGGTAAAGGACCTAAATAGATACTTTTCAAAAGAGAACATACAGAAGGCCAAGAGACATATGAAAACATGCTCAAAGTCACTAATCATTTGAGAGATGCAAATCAAAACAATAATAAGGTACCATCTCACACCTGTCAGAATGGCTATTATCAACAAATCAACAAATGATAAGTGCTGGAGAAGATGTAGAGGAAAAGGTATCCTCGTGCACTGCTGGTAGGAATGCAGCCATTGAGGAAAACTGTATGGAATTTCCTCAGAAAATTAAAAATGGAACTCCCATTTGACCCAATAATCCTACTTCTAGGAATATATCCCAAGATACACCCATCAGAAAGGATATATGTACCCCTATGTTCATAGCAGCACCATAGCTAAGATGTGAAAACAGCCTAACTGCCCATCAGCAGATGTGTGGGTTAAAAAACTGTGTTACATGTACAAAATGGAAAACTATGCTGCTGTAAAAAAGAAGAAACTGTTACCATTTGCAACAACATGGATGGAACTGGAGAGCATTATGCTATGTGAAGTAAGCCAGTCAGAGAAAGATAAATATCACATGATCTCACTCATTTGTGGAATATAATGAACAACATAAACTGATGAACAAAAATAGAGCCAGAGAAAAAAAAATCTTAGAAGTAATCCTGTTATTTGCAGATTTTTAGTATTTCTTACAACTTTTGTGATCTTATACTATGTTCGTATAGTTTTAGTAATATTGTTATATTTAAAATCTTTTGCATGTAACTTACTAAAAAAATCTGTGTTTTTTTCTTGAAATATTAATGTTTGTTGCATGGAAGAAAATAAATAAAATTTGATTTACATAAAAAAAACCCACAACATCTTTCAGCACTGAAGAATATAACAAGTGAAATGAAAAATACCACAGAGGGAATCAGTAGCCAATTAGATGAAAACAGAAGAATGGATCAGTGATCAGAAAGAGAGGAGAGTGGAAATCACCGAATAAGAAGAACAAAAAGAAATAAGAATTAGAAAGAATGAAGATGACATAAGGGACCTCTGAGGGAACATCAAGTATACAGAGGTCCCGGAGGGAGGAGAGAGAGAAAGGGATGAAAAATCTATTTGAAGGAATAATGGCTAAAAATTTCCCTAACTTGGTAAAGGAAACAGTCATCTAATTGCAGGAAGCACAGTCTCAAACAAGATGAACCCAAAGACCCACATCAAGACACATCATTATCTTGCTAATGGGTTTGGCTCAGTGGATAGAGCATTAGTCTGCAGATTGAAAAATCCCAGATTTGATTCTGGTCAAAAGCATATACCTTGGCTGTGGGCATATCGCCAGCAGGAGGTGTGTAGGAGGCAGCTGATCGATGTTTCTCTCTCATTGATGTTTCCAACTCTGTCCTTCTCCCTTTCTCTCTATAAAGAATCAATAGTGTGTATATATATGTGTGTGTGTGTGTGTGTGTGTGTGTGACACACATAATTAAAATGGCAAAGGTTAAAGACAGAATCTGAAAAGCAGCAAGAAAAAAACAATTACTCATAAGGGAAGCTCTTAAGACTATAAGCTGAATTCTCAATGGAAACTTTGCAAGCCACAAGACAGTAGCATGATTTATCAACACGATGAAAGGGAAAAACTATAACTTAAGAATACACTAACCAGCAAGGTTATTCAGAATTGAAGATCAAGAGTTTTCCAGACCAGCAAAAACTAAAGAAGTTCACTACTAAATTAGTATTATAAGAAATGTTAAAAAGGAATTCTTTAAGTGGTAAAGAAAAGCCCAAACTAGAAATAAGAAAATATGTGAAAGAAAAAAAAATCTCACTAGTAAGGGCAAATATATAGAGAAGGTAGTAGACCAACCACAATGTAAGTAAGTGCTCCATTCTAAAGACATAAGGTGGCTGAATGGATTAAAAATAAGATCCTTACAAAGGCTGCCCACACAAGATTCAATTCAAATGGAAAGACATACAGACTGAAATTAAAGGGATGAAAAATATATTTCATGAAAATGGAAAGAAACAAATAAATGAAAAGCTGGGTTACCAATACTTATAGCAGGCAAAATAGACTTTAAACAAGGTTGTTATACAGGAGCAAAGAGAGACCCAGCAATTCTACTTCTGGGCAAAAACACTAATTAAAAGAGATATGTACATCCCTATGTTTACTGCAGCATTATTTCCAACAGGAGGCTCAGTGCACGAAATTCGTCTACAGATAGAGCTCCTAGCACCTCCCTTTCCTCAGCAGCTTACTGCCACCGCTGGCCCCATCCTCTGTTAAAACTTCTGGTCAAACTCCCAGAACAGGGTACAATTTGCATATTCAGCTTTTATTATATAGGATAACCATGATATGGAACCAACCTAGGTGTCGATCAATAGATGACTGAATAAATAAGTCACACACACACACACACACACAATCTCAGCCATGAAAAAGAATGAAAACTTGTCTCTTTCAACAGCATGACTGGACCTGGAGACATTATGCTAAGGGAAATAAGTCAGAGAGAGACTAAAACTGTATCATTACACTTATATGTGAAATCCAGAAAAAGTAAACAAATGAACAAACAAAGCAAACACTCTCATAAATACAGAGAACAAAACGATATTTTCCAGAGGGATGGGTGATAGGGGGAGCGGTTAACAGGTGAAGGGGATTTAAGAGGTAGAAATATATAACAGGGATGTAAAATACAGCATAGGAAATACAATCACTAATATTGCAGTAACTGTATACTGATACAGATTACTAGACTTCCTGTGGTGATCATTATGTAAGGTATATAAATGTCAAATCACTATGTTGTGCACCTAAAACTAATATAATACTGTATGTCAATTATACTTTAATCAAATAAAGTTTTACATTCCAAAATAAAAATAAAGTATTTTCCAAATAGAAAAAATGGCAAAAGAAAATGAACTGTCTGGAGGTGGGGAAAGGCATGGGGAGGGGGGTGTTGGAGAGGAGAGAGCAATGGGGAACATTTGCACTAGTGTCAACATTAAAAACTTTTAATTAAAATTTTGTGTATTCAGCACTATGAACTTAGAACTATTCAGGTCTGTGATTGGCAGAATATTTTACCCCCACGCCCCTCTAAAAAAGATATCCATGTCTTTACCACTGAAACTTGTGAATATGTTGGGATACCAAAGAAATGGGAGTTTAAGGTAGCAAAGAGAATTAAGGGTGTTAATTAGGTGACCTTAAAATAACATTATTTGAATGAACCCAGTCTAAGCACAAGGGTCCTTTAATATAGAAGAGGGAGACAATATTGTTGAGTAAACTTGTAAGGAGGACTCCATAAGCTATGTCAATGGTTTTGAAGATGAAAGAAAGGATAAGACAAGAAATGTAAGCGACCTCTAGAATATGGAAAAGGCAAGGCATCAACTTTTCCACTACTGCCCTCAGAAGGAACCAGCCCGGCTAACACATTCATTTGGAAGATAAGCTCACTGAGAACAGTTGGATTCCTGGCCAACCGAACTGTAAGGTGATGAAATTACGTTTTTAGCCACTAAGTTTGGGGTTATTTATCAAAGGAGCAATAGAAAACTAATACAGGTCTCATGCAGATTTCCTCATTTTTACCTTATTAACTAAAATTCTTGGGTATTGAGGTATTTTATCATCCTCTGTAGTGATTCATCCCATTTAGGCAGAGGTTTCCCGAGACTGGCTAATTGATTTAATAACGAGCTGATGAAAACCATGAAAAAGTATAGGTGACATGATTCAGAAGCTCCTCTGGTGTATGTATACTAGACCTATTGTGAAAGTCCAAGTTCAGCTGAATGAAAGAGTGGTAAATATTCACTGACTAAGGCTTGGGAACTAATGCTATGTGATATGTATAGCCTCAAAATAAAGAAATTATTTTTTAAAGCACATAATTTGTGAACTTGCCAATTTTGTATATTTAAACAGTATCATATAATAAAAGTGGTATTGGAAATAATTTTGTGAAATAAAGGCAACTTCCCCTATTGCCACTCAATCATGACTCTTATACCTTGTTAGTAAGTTGTAATACCAAGTAATCTGACTCCTCCATTTATCCTTTCTGTTTCTTTACATTTCCATCTAGAATTCAGAATTCAGCTTGTTGCTAAATACAAAATTGCTTGTGGAAATTTTAAATTTTATCTTACTTATTACTTAATTTGTTTATTATCTTTAGTTGAAGGGGGGAAAAGGGGGAGGGGGAAACATTGATATAAGAGAGAAGCATCAATTGGTTGCCTCCCAAATGCACTCTAACTTGAGAATTGAACTTGCCACCTTTTGGTGTATGTGACAAAACTCCAACCCATAACAGCCCCAGGGCAGCCTGTAGAGATTACACTGTAATGAATTTACAGATCAAATGAAGGGAATTGACATCCAGGGTTTTCATTACATGAACACAGTATATGTCTCCTTTTATTCAAGTTTTTATTTTTTTCATGTAGATTTTAGAATATATATACTTTTATAGATTATTTAAGTATATTATTTTCCTGTTTTTATTGTAAATGCTTTTTTATAAACATCCAATTTCCTGAAACACATTCATAAATACAGAGAACAGATTGATGGGTTGCAATGGAGGACTAGTTGAATAAATTGAAGAGATTATAATCAATAATCCTATATAGTAAAAGGCTAATATGCAAATAGACCAAACAGTGGAACAACCAGTTGCTATGACACACACTGATGACAAGGAAGCAGATGCTCAATGCAGGAGCTGTCCCCTGGTGGCCAATGCGCTCCCATAGGAGGAATGCCACTCAGCCTGAAACCCTGAGATAGGCTCAACAGCTGGCAAATGCAGCAGCGGTGGTGGAAGCCTTTGCTGCCTCAGTAGCAGAGCTAAGGATGTCTGACAAATGGCTTAGGCCTGCTCCCCTGAAGACATCCCCTGAGGGCTCCTGGACTCTGAGAAGGCACAGGTTGGGCTGAAGGGCCCCAGCCATATGCACATTGGGGGGCGACAAAGGCCAGCAGGGGAGGGCTGTTAGGAGTGACCAGGCAGGTAGGTAGAAGTGGTTAGGATTGACCAGGCAGGCAGAGGAGCAGTAAGGAGCATTAGACAGGCAGGCAGGTGAGTGGTTAGGAGCCAGTGGTCCTGGATTGCAAGAGAGATGTCCAACTGCTGGTTGTGG
This sequence comes from Lasiurus borealis, assembly GCA_004026805.1. NCBI lineage: Eukaryota > Metazoa > Chordata > Mammalia > Chiroptera > Vespertilionidae > Lasiurus > Lasiurus borealis. The sequence goes on from PVJN01018037.1 coordinate 10,860, forward strand.
GATCAGGCCTAAACTGGCAGTCAGATATCCCCCAAAGGGTCCTGGATTGGAGAGGGTGCAGGCCGGGCTAATGGACCTCTCACCCATGCAAGAATTCCATACACTGGGCCTCTAGTATTGAATAATTATATATGGTGTCCGATGAGTACTGAAAATACTGGGAGCAACACTTTATAAAGTATGTAATGATCTAATCACTATGCTACAAACCTGAAACTAACACAAAACAATAGTGAATGTAAACTGTAATTGAAAAGCAAAATTCAATTTTTACTGGCTTATCTATCTATATTAATAAAAGGATAATATGCAAATTGGTCAGGACGCCCTTATAGTAACAACCAAACAGCATGAGTGGGGCAACCAGGCCAATAGCGGGGGGCTAGTAAGGGATGACCAAATGACCAAACAGCAGGCTGCATGGGGCGACCAGACTGGCAGGAACGTTAGTGAGGGGCAATCAAATGACTGACCAGCAGGCTGTGGGAGGCCACCAGGCCAGCAAGGAAGTTAGTGAGGGGCAAATAAACAACTGAGCAGCAGGCTGTATGGGGCGACCAGGGATGCCAAGGGGGTTAGTGAGGGGCGACCAAACGACAGAACAGTAGGCTGCATAGGGCAATCAAGACTGCAATGGGGGCAGTTGGGGGTAACCAAGCTAGCAGGGGGCCAGTTAGGTGCAATCAGGCTGGTGGAGGGGGGAGAGGGGACAGTTGGAGGTGACCAGGCTGGCAGGGGAGGGCAGTTAGGGATGACTAGGCCGGCAGGGGGGGAAAGGGGCAGTTGAAGGTGACCAGGTCAGCAGGGGGTCAGTTAGGGGCGATCAGTCAGGCAGGCAGGTGAGCAGTTGGGAGCCAGGGGTCCCAGATTGCGAGGGGGATCCCAAATTGGAGTGGATGAGGGGTAGGCTGAGGGGACCCCCCCCCCCCCAGCACAAATGTTGTGCACTGGGCCTCCAGAATGTGTGTGTGTATATAAAAGCCTAAGCCAGTGATTGGCAAACTTCGGCTCGCGAGCCACATGCAGCTCTTTGGCTCCTTGAGTGTGACTCTTCCACAAAATACCATAGCTTGGGTGAGTCTATTTTGAAGAAGTGGCATTAAAAGAAGTTTAAGTCTAAAAAATTTGGCTCTCAAAAGAAATTTCAATCATTGTACTACTGCTGATATTTACCTCTGTTGATTAATGAGTTTGCCGACCACTAGCCTAAGCGACTGAACAACTTGTTGCTATGAAGTACACTACCCAGCAGGGGACAGATGCTCAATGCCCACAGTGAGAGCGCCACTCAGCTGATGGATGGGCAACAGACGCAGGGCTCATAGCTAGCCACTGCAGCCCAGAAACCACAGCGAAGTGCAGTGAGCCTACTGAGTAGCAGCGGTGGCAGGTGCAATGGGGCCAAGATGAGCAGAGTGGCAGGCAGGATAGGCAGGGGGTGTTGGACTGCCGGTTTTGGCCTGATCCCTGTAGGCTACGCTGAGGGACTCCACCAGTGCATGAATTGTGCACCAGGCCTCTAGTTATGGCTATAAAGAAATATGATGAACTTTTGTGTATTTTGCATCCTGTGACTTTACTAAATTCTAGTACAGTGGTCACCAATTTTTTGGACCTCAGGGACCACAAGTGGTCCGCAGACCACCGGTTGTCAACCTCTGCTCTATCAGGTTTGCAGATTTACATTTCCTCCAAAAATAAACATGTTGTTTGTGACAAACGATAGGAATATAAGAAGCTATATTTATAATAAAATGACAAAATATCCTATCTAATAAGAGTAATATGCAAATTGACCATCATTCCAACATACAAGATGGCCTTCAGGGGAGGACAGTTAGGGGTGGCCAGGCCTGCAAGGGAGGACAGTGGGTGGTGGGGGGACCCAGGCCTGCAGGAGAGGGTAGTTAGGGGTGACTGGGCAGGTAGGGGAGGGAAGTTGTAGGGGGGGACCAGGACTGCAGGGGAGGGCAGTTAGAGGTGACCATGTCGGCAGGGGAGAGCAGTTAGGGGTGACCAGGTCGGCAGGGGAAGGCAGTAGGGGCAATTAGACCAGCAAGGGAGCAGTGAGGTGTAGATCAAGCTGGCAGAAGAGTAGTTAGGGGGTGATCAGGCTGGTAGGCAGAAGCGGTAAGAGGCAATCAGGTAAGAAGGCAGGCAGGCAAGCGGTTGGGAGCCAGCAGTCCTGGATTGGGCCTAAGTGGGCAGTTGGACATCCCTCAGGGATCCCAGCGAGGGTGCAGGCTGGACTGAGGGACACCTCCCTCCCTGCACGAATTTTGTGCACCAGGCCTCTAGTTTTAAATAATGTAGTTCCAGAATATATCCATTCAATACTAAATGATGCTCTGTTGGTCTAGTGGTGACAAGATGATATCAAAATACCTGATTTATACTGGCTGAAGTAAGCAACAAATTAGAAAAGGTTGGGCTATTATAAAATACTATACCATAGACCAGGTGGCTTAAATAACATTTACTTCTCATTGTTCTTAAAGCTGAAAAGTTTAAGAACAAGGTAATGGGCGATTTGATTTCTGGTGAGAAACAACTTCTTGGTTTGTAGACATCTCCCTTCTTGATGTGTGGTCACATGGCCTTTCCTTGGTGTGTGCACATGAAAAGATCTCTCTCCCTTTATACTTCTTATAAAGGCACTATTCTCATTATGAGGGTCCTAACCTCATAATCCAATTTAGACTTAATTACTTCCCAAAGCTCCTATTACCTAAATACCACCACAATGGGGGTTAGGGTCTTAACATAATGAATTTTGAAGGGGCAAAAATATTCAACTCATAACAGGAAGGAAACAAGTACAGTCAAACCTTGGTTTTTGAATGTCTCCCATCTTGAACAGTTCAATTCTAGACCAACTTGTTCAGGGGAAAAATGTGTCCATCTTAACCTCAGTTCTCAACCTGACAACCCTTTCATGATGATACATCAGTTTGACAAAAAGAGTCTCTTATGGCACAAAGGAGAGAATGGGCCAGTAATAATTTACAGCTAATTCCTGCCTTGCTTACATCTAAGGAAATTGTGCAGTCAATATTTGTTTTCTTTTTGCTTTTGTTGCCAGCAGAAATAGACAATTAACACAATTTTAAAACATAAAGAAGCCATCAAGAGTGCTAAAGTTGCTGAGTATAAAAGAAACAATGATCAGAGTCAAGAGGAGAGACAGAAAAGCTGTTGATGATTTGAATAAACCAAAAGCATTTTGGAGGCAGTGATATGTGAAAAAGCAAAGATGCTGCACTTCTAGAATGAGTGCTTAAAGGGATTTGTTTAAGGCTAGTCAAAAGGAGGTAGTTCCATAAACTTAAGTATTTGTTTATAGATTAAATAATACATTAGACATGTACTATATATAAGAAAGGTTAAAACAGGGATTCATTTGGGAGTCTGAAACAAATTAATCAATTTATATTATTTTAAATTAGAAAATATGATTCCATTTTTGAACAAATCACTTCTCGCACAGCCTTCCAGAATAAATTATGAAAGGGGGCAGAAATAGAATGTTGGGTAACCAGCTAATATTGTAAGAAATGTTAATCATGCTCTGTTAACCGTGATTGTTTATTCTGATTAAAGAAGGCACATTCTACCCTGGTGGCTGCTGACCTGGAGACGCAGCCTTTCCTTCCCATCTGGAGCTCTCTATTGTCATAGAAAGATTAACGAAGATTTGTTACAGAAACCAGAATTGCCAGCCCTTTGAAGATCCCAACCCTTTTTGCATATGAGCAGTCCACTGCAAATCTCCATCCTGCTTACACATTAATTTTTGCACTCCCTTTGGCTATTTCCCCATGTAACCCTAGCCCTTGCATATCACTAAGCCCTCTGAAGATCCCCAGTTCTTTTGCATATCTGTAACCTGCCCTTCTGCCTACTTTTCCTTTATATTTATGCCTATACAAGCAGCTGACTTATGATAGCCTGGGGATCCGATTTTTGTGGATAACCTGCTGCTCTCTCATACTGCTGGCAGTATTGGAATAAACACTCATATATGATTCAACCCTGTCTCTGCTTAATTGGCTCAAGTAGTGACAGGCAGCATAGACCCATTGTTTGTCCAGTTACAGAAAACTGGTTTTCTACTGTAAGTTTCAGACAATCCACAGTGAATCTAATTAGAAATGAAGTTATCAATTTGAAATTGATTTCCAAAGGCAAACTTTGTCATAAATGTGTGAAAAGAAGAGCTGGCATGCTTTGGGTCTTTCCAATTATGCATGAATACAAACTATCAAGTTTCTGTTAATTTAGGTTTTGATGATGAGCTGAGTTTAAGATTGTGTGTATAATCTCTTGTGTTGGACAATGAGGAAATGATTAAAGAAATCACTTACCAGTAAACAGGCTGGGATAAAACCTTCATCTGTACAATGTTCTGCATATTCTTTTAAATGTGAACTTTCCAAAATAAAAGTCTGGCAGGTAGAAGTGAGGTTTTCCTGTTGTAAGTAACCTAAATGAAAAAGAAAAGTTTATGTAATTTTAGTCAATTCTGCACTTAAGCTACAGAACTGTCAATAAAGAAGACCACCCCCTACTGGATTTACGACTTAAAACCTGCAGAAGACCTGCTGGATCCAACATGGGGTCCCCTTAGTCTCATTATACACTTACTAGAGGCCTGGGGCATGAAAATTTGTGCAGTGGGTGGGATAGAGTAGGTGCAGAGGGTTGGTCCCTCAGACCAGCCTGCACACTCTCTCAGCCCAGGAGCCCTTGGGAGATGTCCACCTGCCAGCTTAGGCCCATTCCCCCAATGCCCCAGAGGATTGGGACTAAGCTGGCAGTCAGGCATCCCTCTGGCAGATTGAGAGCACCCCGGGGATGTCCGACTACAGCTTAGACCTGCTCCCCTAAGCTGCAGTCAAGATATCCTTAGAGCTGCTGAGGAGGCAAGAGAGGCTCCTGCCACCACTACTGAGCTCGCAGCTGTCAGCCAAGCTTGTGGCTGAGTGGAGCTTCCCCTGTGGGAGCAGAGTAAACACCAGGGGGCAGCTCCTGCATTGAGCGTCTTCCCTCGTGGTCAGTGCACATCATAGTGACCAGTGGTCCTCCTGTTAGGGACAATTTGCATATTACCCTTTTATTATATAGAATTGCAATACATCAGCATGCTAAACCACACATCATGCCTCCATTATTTGAAATGGAAAGCCCATATAAGGACACAATATGTCCACTAGAGCTCCTCTGAAAAGTCTCCATCCCTTTCCTGGGAAGATCCAGAATATTTCTACTCCTTTTAATATCCTACCCCTGATTAAGTGAACCTCAATAAAGAAAGCAAATTTCTCTCAAGTGGACTGCTCTATCTAGGGAGCAGCCCATTCTTTTTATCTCACTGCTTTACCAATAAACTTACTTTCACTTTAAACTCTATGCTGGTTCATTTTTAATTCTGTCCTGTCCAAAGCCAAGAACCCACAGTGTGTCACAGACCCTCTGTCCCCAAACCCCGGAATGCCAATAACATCTTAACTAGGTAGGTAGATGGTTTTAAAGTAACATACTAAATTATAAAAAAATCTACATTCTCCCAATGTTGCTATTTACTTGTATACTTTACCTATTTGTCTAATGGTTTAAGAAAAAAAATGGAACAAAATAACTAACTTGCCATGAAAGGTAAGAAAGGCACTCTTTCGTTTTTGCCCTTCGAAATCAAAGCGTTAATTATTTCAACAAAAAGCAAAGATTTCTGACATTCACAGAACGGTATTATGAACCACTGCTTGGTAGTTCTGTACATATGAATAGTTTATCAGTCCCAATTAGCAGCCTATCCTTGTTCTTTTGTTTCTTAGAAGTACTAACTGAAGACCAGGAAACCTGCTTCTTATTCTAGTCTGCTAAAATAAACATCGATATTTCAGGGGGGAAAATCACCTAAAATCCTTGAGGACTCAAGATGCTTCATCTATAAGGCACCAATCACACTTACCTTGACTTGTGGATCAAATATGGTTAAGTTATTTAGTGTAAAGCCCTTCAATCATTTCATATGGCTTTCATTTTAAGCTTCTGCATTCTGAGTGGAATTAGGAATCATGGATTGAGAACCTTCAAAAACTCCTCTCAATCATAAAAGCATATGAACACACTGCACAAATTATCAAAATCAACTTTCACAGAACCCTCAAAAACAATCAGTGTTGTAAAAATCTGGGAGCATTTATTTTTTTTAAATAGCTAAATGTTAGTAATAAGTATAGTGAACACTGGCATTTTAACTTGCTCTATTTCTATGCTCATTTCCCCAGCTTAGTAGTACACTTTAAAATACACAGGCTGCCATCATGTGAGAAAACTATCAGCCTAGTAGTTAGTGAAGGAAGTTTTCCAAAGCCTCATTCTCTCAGAAACTGCCATTATTTGACCTGTGTGACAACTCCTTATAAAACCAACTTGCATAGCTTGTCTTTTAATTGAATCAGTGCTCATTCTGTGCAACCTTTCCCTTGTGGGTGTTTGCTTAAAATAGCAAGAAGGAATTGTTTAACACCACAGCTACCTATGACACAGAAGAAGGCTGGGACAAATAATAAGCTAAACAGAAAAGATGGGGAGTGAGAAGATTTTAGAGGGTTCTGACAGGCTCTGACAAGGTCACGTGCAAGTGTAGGGCAGTGCATATATTCAGAAAAGACCTGACAAGGCTGTAAACTCTCAACTTTGACTGATCAAATGAATAGCAAGGCAGATTTGTTAATTGAGTAGATGAATGTTGAAGTATGTTTCAAGTACACAAAGCCCTTGGCAAACAACAGGAATGGTACTAACTCCAATCATTTAAGGAAATTAATTAATGCCAAATCATACAAAATAAACTAAAAGAAATATATATATATAGACTTTACAACAAAATTTGCTCAGGGAACTAAATAAACAGCAAGTGCTAAAACAACAAAAAGAATAAACACAGGGGAGGAAGAAAATTTTGATTACAACAGTCACATTATTTAAAGTGGCGAATGTTAATAAAAAATTATCAGATACCAGGGAAAACAAGAAAATATGGCTCATCTATGGCGGGGGAGTGCACACTATCCTTAAACCAACCAGAACACTGGACTCCCTCTCTCCTTCAATTTTAGGGTGAGAAGTGGGAGGGACACAGATCAATGTGAGAGACACATTGATTGGCTGCCTTCCTGCATGTGGTGGGGCAGAGGATGGACCATGTTACCGAGGTATGTACCTCTGAGCAGGAATTGAACCTACCACCGTTCAGTCTGTAGGCCTGATGTTCTAATCACTGAGCAAAACCAGTCAGGGCTAGATTTAAGATTTTAAATCAGTTATGTAAACTAACTTTAGAGAATGAAAGAAAATCAATATTAAATATGTAATGGAAATTATAACGTCTCATCAAAAAGAAATAAAAGGTGGAAATTTTAAGAAAAAACAAGTAGCAATTCTAGAAGTGAAAAGCATAACTGAAATAAAATATTCACGAAAAGAGGCTCAACAGCATATTTGAGAAGGCACATGAAAGAATTAGTAAACTTTAACATAGACATATGAGATCATCCAGTATGAGGAACAGAAACAAACAAGAAAAGGCTAATGAAAAGTAAGAATCTCCGAGAGACCTGTGGGAGATGTAGTAAATGTACAATCATAAATGTAATTGAAGTCTGAGAAGGAAAGCACAGCAATAATATCTGAAACAGCAGTATCCAAGAACATCCAAATTTTATGAAACACATTAATTACTTATACAGGAAGCTCAACAACCTGCAAGTAGGATAACTCAAGAGAGGTCCAAACCAAGAAACAATCATAATTAAAACTGTCAAAAAAACAAAGAGAATTTTGAAAGTAGGAAGAGAAGCAGTTCATCACATACAAGAGATCCTCAATAAGATTAACAGCTGATTGTTTTCATTAGATGACACAAAGGCCAGATGTAGTGAGATGACATATTCAAAGTGGTAGAAAAATGGTCAACCAAGAATTCTATATCTAGTAAAACTTTCAAAATAAAGAAATTAAGAACTCCCTAGACTAAAAAATAACAATATAGAATTTCTTGCTATCACACTTGACCTATAAGTATTATTTTTTAACTATTATATTATTTATTACTTTTTAAAATCTTTATTATTCAGATTACATTTGTTTCTTTTTCCCCCTCCATAGTTCCCTTCCACCTGGCTCCCACCCTTCCCTCTACCCTTCCCTCCCTCCCATTGACCTCATCCATAGGTGTATGATTTTTGTCCAGTCTCTCCCTGTACACCCCTCCCCCCTTACCCCCTGAAAATTATCAGTCCACTCCCTTTCTGTGCTCCTGATTCTATTATATTCACCAGTTTATTCTGTCAATCAAATATTCAATTCCGTTAATTTTCAGATTCACTTGTTGATACGTATTTGTTAATAATTTTTTATCTTTACATTTTTCTTCTTCCTCTTCTAAAAGAGTACTTTTCAGCATTTCATATAATACTGGTTTGGAGTTGATGAACTCCTTTAGCTTTTTCTTATATTTGAAGCTCTTTATCTGCCCTTCAATTCTGAATGATAGCTTTGCTAGATAGAGTATTCTTGGTTGTAGATTCTTGCTATTCATCACGTTGAAAATTTCTTGCCACTCCCGTCTGGCCTGCATCGTTTCTGTTGAGAAATCAGCTGACATTCGTATGGGTGCTCCCTTGTAGGTAATGAACTGTTTTTCTCTTGCTGTTTTTAATATTCTCTCTTTGTCTTTCGCTCTTGGTATTTTAATTACGATGTGTCTTGGTGTATTCCTCTTTGGATTCCTTTTATATGGGGTTGTGTGTGCTTCCTGGACTTATGAGTCTATTTCTTTTACCAGATGTGAGAAGTTTTCAGTCATTATTTCTGTAAGTAGGTTTTCAGTATCTTGCTCTCTCACTTCTTTTGGCACCCCCATAATTCTGATGTTGGTATGCTTGAAGCTGTCCCAGAGGCTCCTTACATTACCTTCACATTTTTGGATTCTTTTCTCTTCTTGCTTTTCCAGTTGAGTGTTTTCTGATTCTTTATATTTCAAATTTTTGACTTGATTCTTGCCTTCCTCTACTCTGCTGTTAGGTCTCTGTACAACATTTTTTAATTCAGTCAGTGTATGTTTAATTTTTAGTTGGTTCTTTTTCATCTCCTCTTGGGTCTCACTAAATTTATCCATCTTTTCTAGGAGATTCTTGAAAAACCTTGTAAGCGTGGTTTTGAACTCTATATCCAATCGTTTTTCCCCCTCCATTTCTTTTGTTTGTGATCCCTTCCCTTGTCTCGGCATTTTCACTATGCCAGGAGAACTTCTGTGTTGGATTCAGCCTTATGATACCAGACTTGCAAAACTGCAGAAGCCTCTCTATTGAGCTTGGGATGGGTCGAGTCTCAGGGCTTAATGAACCGCCTTGCCTTCCAGTCGGCCCTGCTCTCCACGGGTCCCGAGTCTCATGTGAGTGGGTAATCGCTGGAGCAGTCCCTTGCGTGCATGCTCTTGCAGTGCTTCTAAACTGCTGCCTTTCCGGCTCCCCTGTGCTCTGGGACCATGAGTCTAGGTCCCCAGTGTTTTGCCTGAAACTGGGGTTTAGTGAAGTTAGAAGTGGTGCAGTTGGGAGGGTCTGTCTCCCACCCACTCATGAAAGCCAGTGGCACAATCAGAAGCTGGTTCTCTGCGTGCAGTGCCGTGCGTGTCACCAGACTTCTGATCTTTAGCAACTCCCCTAAATCTCCATGCACTTCTCCCTTTCACAGTCCAAACTCACCCCGTATGAGTTTCAACTGGATCTGGGGTTTAGTGTCGTAGGATAAGGGGTTCAATGCCGTTGAGAGTCTCCATCTCCCTCCGCCAGAGAAAGTCAGCCAGGTTCTTCGGCACCCGCTCTCTCCACGCGCACGTCTCCGTACCTCAGCTTTTTGCAGTTCCTCTGGGTTTCTGTGAGCCCCTCTCTTTCCTTCTAGTTGTAGAATTTCGACTCAGCCAGTTTTCCTGTGGTTCTGGATGATGTCCATTCTGTCTTTTAGTTGTAGTTTTGAAATTGTTTTGCGAGGCAGCAGTGTAGGTCTTTACCTATGCCGCCATCTTGGATTCCCTCGCCCTATAAGTAATATTAAAGGGCTCTGGCTAGGTAGGGTTGATTAGATCATTGCCTTGATATGCCAATGTTGCTAGTTCAATCGCCCTTTGGGAACATAAAGAATCAACCAATGAATGCATAGATAAGTGTCACAAAAAATTGATGTTTCTCTCTCACTAAAATCAATTTTTTTTTTAAAAAAAGGAGTGTAAGAAATATTAAGATAACTACAGAGTAAATATAAAGCAGTAAAAATGATTTTTTGTTTTAACTTTTATCTCCACTGATTTAAAAGACAACTGTATACAACAATAATTATAAATCTGGTTTGATAGGCATATAATAAATAAAGAAGCAATTTATATGACCCTAACAGCAAAAAGGCATGAGAAGAAAATGGCACCATAAAGGAGCAAAGTTTGTTTGCTTGGTTATTTATTGAGAGTAATACTGGTTAATAAAATTATATAGGTTTTAGGTATACAATTCTATAATAGAACATTTGCATATTGTATTGTAATTACTACCTCATGACAAGTCTCCTTGCACCAGCAAAGTTTTTATAACAGTATTGAAATTAAGCTGGTTCTAATCAAGAAAAGATCGCTTTGGGTTTAAAATACTTTTAATCTCTAAGTAACCACTATAAAAATAACTCAAAAGAGATTTAAGATGGCAGCCAGCTGGACAGCAGTGTGGGAGAGAGTGTAAGGACTGAGAGGGGATTGTGTGGACATATGGGGTGTGTGTGAGTGTGTGTATGTGTGTGTGTGTGTGTGTGAGAGAGAGAGAGAGAGAGAGCGAGAGAGAGCGAGAGAGAGAGAGAGAGATCCTGCTGGAGTATCGGGGGCTGGCAGATCAGGTTCTCCTAGATGGGGGCCCCTGCTACGGGTGCAAGCACTGCGGGGATCCTGGCTTTGATACAAAAACCACTCAATCTTCAAGGAAGAACTGCTGTGACTAGGAGCCCAGCCTCACCACCATCCAGACTGGCCTTGGACACCATCACAGACCCTGAAGCCAATCCAGCCAAAAACTTGCTACCTTATCTGCAGACATGCAAACCCCAGCCTGTCCAGCCAACGACTCCTGTGAGTCCCAGAGTGCTTGACCCTCCTGCCAAGCCCACTGCTTCAGCTGCAGACCCTGAGCTACCAACGCCTGTGTTGCTGGACCTCACAGTAAGTCTCACGGTGCACACTTCTCCTGCCAAACCCACGTTGCTTCAGCAGCAGCCTCCAGGACGCCTGCCTCCCCAGACACAGGTTCCAGGATCTCTGCAGGGATTCACAAACTGATGCCACCTAGGTAACAGACTATCAGCAAGGTTTTTTTATAGAGTCACACTACCTCAAAAGCCGACCCTGGGATCCCTGCAACCTGCCATGGGCTCTGGGACTCCACAGTAAGATGCATGCCAATGAGACCTCAGTAAACCCCTTTTACAAGAGCTAGAACGACAAGCGTATCCACAATAGCTGTCATGACAAGGCCAGGGGTATGTCACATTGTCGGACAATCTATAAGGTGACTACATCCATAAATGAGAAACTAACATTTAAAACCCAACTATATTAGGAGAATCCAAATAACTCAAGAAGGGGACTTTTGTAGAACACAGCACAGAAAGAAAAAAAAAAAAACCAGATAACTAGGACTATGGACCCCACCCCCTAAACAACAATAAAAACAAAACAAATGTGGGTGACATAGCAGCTGGATTTAAGTCATAAAAACATATATAATGGCACAGCAAAAATGGGGAGACAAAGAAACAACCCCCAAAGGAAAGGAGGAAATTACCAGAAAAGAAACGAAATGAAATGGAGGCAATTAATTTGTAAGAGAAGGAATTCAGAGTAATGGTTATAATGATGCTCAAACACCTGGATGACAAATACACACAACTCAACGAGAATTTTAAGGAGCTGAATGAGAATTTCACGAACACGAATAAGCATCAAGAGGAAATGAAGAATGACATCCTATATAATAAAAGCCTGATATGCTAAATGTCTGGTTGTCCATTCAACTAATAAAAGCATAATATGCGAATGATATGCTAAGTCCACTCAAGTGTTCAATATGACATGCACAGACCTCCAGGGGGCAGATGCTCTGACTGATAGGTTAGTTTGCTGCTGGGATTAGGACCAGCAGCAAACTGGGACTGAGTGAGACAGGTCGGACATGCCCTAGAGCTTTCCTGAGGTCCATCCCTGGCCCTGACTGTGCATCAGTGAGGTCCTTTGGCCTGGCCTGCACCCTCTTGCAATCCAAGACCCCTCAGGGGATGTCAGAGAGCTGATTTTAGTCCAGTGGCAGAATGACTGGTTGCTATGATGCACACTGACCACAAGGGGGCAGACAGTCAACGCAGGAGCTGCCCCCTGGTGGTCAGTGCACTTCCATGGGGGATGCGCCACTCAGCCAGAAGCTGTGCTCACGGCTGGCAAGCGTAGTGGTGGTGGCAGGAGCTTCTCCTGCCTCTGCAGCAGCACCTAGCCATCAGTTGGACATCCCCCAAGAACTCCTGGACTGTGAGAGGGCACAGGCTGGGCTGAGGAACAACAGGCTCCCACACCCCACTCCCCGAATACACAAGTTTCATGCACCAGGCTCTAGTAACTGCAAAATAAAGGAAGGAAGGAAGGAAGGAAGGAAGGAAGGAAGAAGGTTGGTTTCAACAGTAGAGTAGAAGAGGATGAGGACTAAATCAGTGAGGCAAAGAAACAGAAATGAAAAAAATAAAATAAAAAGCTGGGGCAGCAATGCTTATATCTGACAAAATAGACCTCAAAGTGAAAGCCATAACAAGAGATAAGGAAGGCTACTTCATAATACCAAAGGGATTGATAAAACAAGAGGATAAACAATGGTAAACGTATACACACCCAATAAAGGAGTATCTAAATACATAAAAAAAGTTCTGGAAGATATTAAGGGAGAAATCAACAGCAACACAATTATAACAAGTGACTTTAATACCCTATTGATGTTACTAGACAAATCCTCAAGACAAAAAAACAGCTAAGAAACAGTAATCCTAAATGACTCACTAGATCAGATAGAAATAATTGGTATCTTCAGAACATTTCTGCCAGAAACCAAACATTGTCTCACTAATAGAAAGACATGAACAGGAGACCAGAAGGCTGGTCAACCTTAACTGCTCTGAAAGGTCAGAGCTAATCACTCGTTGTTTAGTTAGAACATTTTTAGCTGAAGCAGCCTCTACCTGTTTATTTCATGTAAACTTTTATTCTTGTAATTTCCTGCCTAAAGGTCATGAGTGTATCCCATAGTCTTAATAAAAGGGAAAAAAAGGCCAGAGCAAGGGTAGTCTTTCCAGTAGAGGAAGGCTCCCGCCTGGCCCCCCAATATCATCAAATTAATACTTTCTAGTCTCTTTTGTGTGCAGCCTCCTCCAGAAACCGAACCCTTAACTGGGAACCCTGAACCACGCGTGATGTGAACGAGGTTCCCACACATTTCACCTCAAAACTACAGAATATATATTCTTCCCAAGTGCACATGGAATATTTCCAAAGATAGATTACATGCTAGGACATAGGTTAAGTCTACAAATTCTAGGAGACTGAAATCATATCAAGCATCTTCTCCAATTACAATGGCATAAAATTAGAAATCAACTATAAAAATCATAAACAACCATACATTTGGAAACTAAATAGCATGCTTTTAAACACAAATGGGTTACCAAAGAGATCGAAGAAGAAAAGAAAGTGTCCTGGTGCTCTAATCGGTTTGGCTCAGTGGATAGAGCTTTGGCCTGTGGACTCAAGGGTCCCATGTTTGATTCATGTCCAGGGCATGTACTTTGGTTGCAGGCACATCCCCAGTAGGGCGTGTGCATGAGGCAGCTGATCAATGTTTCTTTCTCATTAATGTTTCTCTCTCTCTCCTTTTTTCTCTGTAAAAAATTAATAAAAATGTTTAAAAAATAATGCATCCTGGAAACAAATGACAATGAAAGCACAACAACTCAAAATCTATGGAACAGGGATGCTTACTTTTAACACTCCTGTTCAACATAGTACTAGAAGTGCAAGCTGTAGTGATCATACAAGAATAAAAGGTATCCAACTTAAAAAGGAGGAAGTAAAACTTTCACTATTCACAGATGACGTGATACTGTACACAGAAAACCCTAAAGACTCTATAAAAAGCTACTAGATTTAATAAGTGATATCGGCAATGTGGCAGAATATAAAATTAATACCCAAAAATTGATGGCATTTCTAGCTTATCTAATAAGTAATATGCAAATTGACCATTACTCCAACACACAAGATGGCCATGCCCATGTGATCAAAGATGGCTGCCCCCATGCGGACACAAGATGGATGCCACAAGACAGCTAGCAGGGGAGGTGGTACAGACCTAGTCTGAAGTTATGGACCAGGTTTAAAGGGGAGGGTAGTTGGGGGGGGGCAGGCCTGCAGAGGAGGGCAGTTGGGGGGAATCAAGCTGGCAGGGGAGGGCAGTTGGAGGAGACCAGGCCATGAGGGGAGGGCATTTGGGGGAAACCATGCCTGCACGACAGGGCAGTTGGGGACGACTAGGCCTGCAGGGCAAGGTGGCTAAAGGTTGACCGGTCCAGCAGGGCAGGACAGTTGGGTGCAACCAGGCCGGCAGGAGAGGGCAACTGGGGGGGACCATATCTCTAGGGGAGGGCATTGGCGCCAGCCAGGTCAACAGGGGAGAGCATTTAGGGGCGAACAGGCCAACAGAGAAGGGCATTTGGGGAGAACCAGGTCTGAAGGAGAGGGCAGTTGGGGGTTGGGGGGACCCAGGTCTACAGGGGATGGCATTTGGGGATGACCAGGCCAGCAGAAGGCAGTTAGGGAGACCGAGCCAGCAGGGGAGTGCAGTTTGGGGCAATTGGGCTGGCAGGGGAGCAGTTAGGCATCAATTAGGTTGGCAGGGGAGTGGTCAGGGAGTGATCAGGCTGGCAGGTGGAAGTGGTTAGAGGCAATCAGGCAGACGAGTATTTGGGAGCCAGCAGTCCTGGATTATGAGAGGAATGTCCAACTGCCTGTTTTGGTCCGATCCCTCCAGGATTGGGCCTAAACAGGCAGTCAAATATCCCTTGAGGGGGATCTCAGATTGGAGATGGTATAGGCTGGACTGAGGGACCCCCCCTCCCCATGTGTGCATGAATTTCATGCATCAGGTCTCTAGTATACCAATAATGAATGATCAGAAAGGGAACCCAAACAACCTCATTTACCACTGCAACAAAATAATTTAGATACTTAGGAATAAACCCAATCAAGGAGATTAAAACACCAGTACTCAGAAAACTACATGATAGTGAAAGAAGAAATAGAAGAAGACGTATGTTAAGTGAAAGAATATACTATGTTCATGGATTAGTAGAATCAACATCAGTAAAAGTGAAAGAATATACTATGTTCCTGGATTAGTAGAATCAACATCAGTAAAATGGCCACAACACCTAAAACAATCTATAGTTTCAATGCAATCTTTATCAAAATACCAATGACTTATTTCGCAGACCTAAGAATATTCCAAATTTTTTTATGAAATCAAAAAAGACCCTGAGTATCCACAACAATCTTGAGAAAGAATAAAGTTGAAAGGATCACAATGCCAGATATCAAATATATTTCTAAGCCACTGTATTCAAAACAGAATGGCAGTGGCACAATAACAGGCATAAAGACCAATGGGTCAGAACAGAGAATCCAGAAATCCACCCAAGCCATTACAGTGGTACCTCGAGATACGAGTTTAATTCGTTCCGTAACCTTGAGGCGTGGGAAACTATGAGACGCTCGAGTCGCGGTAAACTGGTGGGTTGTGTGCAGCCGGCCGATCCGCGCGATTACTCCTATCTCAAATGTTTTTCAAAGCAAAAATCGCTCGCTTGACAACTCGTATCTCAAAAATCTCGTATGTTAGAGCACTCGTATCTCGAGGTACCACTGTATGATAGATTAATATTTGACAATGGAGGCAAGAACATACAATGGAGTCAAGACACGCTCTTCAATAAATTGTGCTGGGAATACTGGACAGATACATGCAAAAAATGAAATTAGACGATACACAAAAAATAAAATAGATATAAGACTTAAATGTAAGTGAAACCATAAAAATACTAAAAGAATCCATAGGCAGCAAAATAGCAGATATCTTCTTGTATCAATAATTTTTAAGGATACATCTCTAGGACAGTAGTCGGCAAACTACGGGTTGTGAGCCACATGAGGCTCTTTGGCCCTTTGAGTGTGGCTCTTCCACAAAATACCACCTGCGGTTGTGCACATACCGTGTGATTGAAACTTCGTGGCCCATGTGCAGAAGTAGATTTTTTGCTTTCAAAAGAAATTTCAATCATTGTACTGTTGCTATTTGGCTCTGTTGACTAATGAGTTTGCGGACCACTGTCCTAGGACAATGGAAACGAAGGAGAAAATAAACAAATGGGACTATATAAAAATAAAGCTTTTGCACAGCAAAAGAAACCATCCTATCTAATAAAAGAGTAATATGCAAATTGACCATTACTCCAAGACACAAGATGACCACCCCCATGTGGTCAAAGATGCCTGACCCCATGTGGACACAAGATGGCTGTAGGGGAGGGCAGTTGTGGGCAGTTAGGGATGACCAGGTCAGCAGACGAGGGCAGTTGGAAGAGACCAGGCCAGCAAGGGAGGGCAGTTAGGGGGGGGACCCAGCCCTGTAGGGGAGGATATTTGGGGGGAACCAGGACTGCAGGGGAGGGCAGTTGTAGGCCATCAGGCAAGCAGGGAGGGCAGTTAGGATAGACCTGCAGTAGAGATCAGTTGAGGGGGGCCAGGCCTGAAAGGAAGGAAGTTGGGGGGCAGGGGGACCAGGCCTGCAGGTGAGGGCAGTTGTGGGTGATCAGGCAAGCAGGGAGAGCTGTTAGGGTTGATTGGGCTGGCAGAGCAGGGCAATTGGGGGGGATCAAGCTTGCAGGAGAGGGCAGTTAGGGGGGGACCAGGCCTGCAGTGGAGGGTAGTTGGGGGGGACCCAGGCCTGCAGGGAAGGGCAGCTGGGGGAGGCCAGGTCTGCAGGGTCAGATATCCCTCAAGGGGTTCCAGATTGGAGAGGGTGCAGGATGGGTGAGGGGACCCCCCCACCCCGGATGCATGAATTTCATGCACCAGGTATCTAGTCAACAAAATAACAAGAGAGCCCAGTGTATATATAGTGGAAAAAAATCACTTGTAAGTTCTTACAACTGCTCACTATGATGTGCACTGACCATTAGGGGCTAGACAGCTGAGACCAGTCTACCAATCTCTATGACATGCACTGACCACCAGGGGACAGACCCTCCAACCAGAAAGTTAGCTTGCTGCTGGGGTCTGGCCAATTGAGCCTGAGCAAGATGGACTAGACATGCCCTCCTGCAGCCCCTCCCCAGCTGGCCAACCTCCCATGTCCCTCTCTGGCTCCGATCGTGCACCAGTAGGGTTTCTTTGGTCTGACCTGTACACTATTACTATCCCTATTACTATCTGGGACCCCTGGGGGGATGTTGGAGAGCCAGTTTCGGCCTGAACCCACTCAATGCAGGAGCTGCCCAATGGTGGTCAGTGCACTCCTATCAGGGGGTAATGTTCAGCCAGAAGGCAGGCTCATGAATGGCAAGCGCAGTAGCCATGGTGGCAGCCTGTCCTGCCTTCAAGGCAGTCAAACATCCCCTGAGGGCTCCTAGACTGCAAGAGTGCACAGGCCAGGTTGAGGGTCTCCCACCCACCAAATTCACAAATTTTGTGCACTGGGGCTCTAGTTAGTTACCTTAAAAGCAAGCAAGTTCACTCTTTAGATATATATTCAAAAGCATTAAAATCATATGTCCAAACAAAACTTGTACATGAATGTTCATAATATTATTTTTCATAATAGCCAAAAAAGTAGAAATGTCCATCGGTGAATGGAAAAACAAAATATGATATATCCAAACAATGAAACATTATTCAGGCATAAAAAAAAAATTAAGTACATATACAGGTTATAACATGGGTAAATCTTGAAAACACTAAATTTAAGAAGTCAGACACAAAAGTTCATATATTGTATAATCCCATTTACATGAAATGCCCAGAAAAGGCAAAATCCCATAGAGACAGAGAATAGATAAGTGGTTGCCAGAGGAGAGCAGAAGGGGACCATTGAGTGTGACTATTAACAGGCACAGGGTTTCTTTTGGGATGTTAGAAATGTTCTGAAATTAACATAGTGGTGATGGCTGCAAAAAAATGTGAATATACTAAAAACCAATAAATTTTGCACTTTGTGGTATGTGAATTATATCTTAATAAAAAAATACAATCCTAACTTTTTAACATGTCATATGAGATTCTATTTGTTTTGCATCATAATTTCCTTTTTAGCCCTATATCTTGTTATTCCATCTTTTCCAGCAAAACTGGTCTTTCAATTTTGCAAATAAACAAATGATGGTTATTTCAAGGCTGCTATATACTTTATTCACTTTGGTTGAACAAATTTATTTTTTTCCTAGTGTAACTAATTTCTATTCATCTTTCAGGTGTAGTGTAACTATAACTTCCTCCAAGAAGTTTTTTTTTTTTCCCCCAACTGTCATTATGTTCCACACTCGTATGACCAGATACTAGATTCCCTTATACTTGCCTTTGTAGTATATTTATCTCAGTATTGGTATAATAGTTAAGTATTTAACTACTTAAGTCCTCACTTAATGTTGACAATAGGTTCTCTGTGATTTTAAGTAAAATAATGTATAATAAAACTAATTTTACTATAGGCTAATTGATATAAATAAGAATTAAGTTAATTAGTATTTGGCATCCCATCAATGTTATAACGGAAAAACACTGAAAAAATGAGTTATTCAAAGCAATTATTCCTAAGGTTCATTCTAACTTTAAAATTGTAAGAATTTTCACCCAAAACTATATATTGAATCAAGCCCTACAATTAAAAAAAAAAAAATCAGTGGGCCTACAAAGTCATTATATATGAACATTATAAAAATAAAAAGGAAATTGTCACCTCACTTTAGGAAATTCCCTAGCTGGGATATGGGAATGAACTCATCATTTCCTACTTATAGTTGATTAGTCAGTTTTCCAATCTCATGCTAACTAATGCTATAAGAAGAAACACACATACAACTAAAACACCAAAGATTTTATCCTCTGTAATATAAGAAAGCATTTAGAAACCAGATAGCATTTAGAAACTTTTCTTAAAAATCTCAGATACTACTACTACTCTAATACTCCCCCACTGAAGATGTGAAATCATCTGACATGTGAAATTAGATGAATCCAAGATAAATTGCTATTTTCTTTGTATGTTTATTTTTCACAAATAACTTCAATATGAAATTCTATAAAACTATAGCCAGTTGAAAATACATAGTTTTTAAAATGGTTTCGCTTTCTGATAGTTATATTATTTGGAATAATTAAGTCAGATGCTACTAGGATTTCATGAATATAGAAATTCAAAATGGCCGAAACCAGTTTGGATCAGTGGACAGAGCGTTGGCCTGTGGACTGAGGGGTCCCAGGTTCGATTCTGGTCAAGGGCATGTATCTTGGTTGTGGGCACATCCCCGGTAGGGGGCATGCAGGAGGCGGCTGATTCATGTCTCTCTCTCATGGATGTTTCTAACTCTCTATCCCTCTCCTTTCCTCTCTGTAAAAAAATTAATATATATATATGTATATATATATATATATATATATGTAAAAAATTTAAAATGTATAAGCCTTAAGAGTCACCCTGAAATCAGGTCAGCTGTAATTTTCTTTACGTGCTTCAAGATTCAAATTGAAAACCCCAAATAAATAGTTTCTTTTCACTGTGGCAAGTTTTTAAAGTACTAATCACCTCAGATGTTTTCATAACTACTTGGGAGTTGTAACAGGTGGTGGTATGAAATCTAATTCCTTAAAGTAGATTTGATTTTCTCTAGACCAAGCATTCTCAAAAAGAATGACATAGCCCCAAGCTTTTGAAAATTGGTATCAGGAAGAGAGTGGAACAAAGAAAATATTCTTTAATGCTTATTTACAGAAATATACCCAATACTTAAGCAGTATATTTGAAACATTAAAATTTCATGAGGACAGGCAATTAGGAAAAAAAAAGTCTAAAAATATTCCTAAAGGCTGTAATCATGAATCAAAGGCTGAGAACACTGGAATGGATAGAATGTAGAAATACATAGTTAACCCATCTCAGAAAATACGGTTATTTGTGCTAGCACACATTGGGAAAGGAATCATGACAGATCATATAGTTCATGGTTTATCATAAGTCATTACACTTTTGTATAATATTCACTTGAGAAAAAGCTGTTAAAAGGCTAGATGACTTCTATATCAACTGTTCATACGCCACTTTGGGCAAGCTAGTTTCCATTTTTGATTAAACTTGGTGTATTTAGCTTTACTTTTGTCCTAAAACAGTGGTTGGCAAACTGTGGCTCGAAAGCCACATGTGGCTCTTTGGCCCCTGGAGTGTGGCTCTTCCACAAAACACCATGTGCAGGCGCACACTTACAGTGTGATTGAAATTTTGTGGCCCATGTGCAGAAGTCGGTTTTGGGCTCTCAAAAGAAATTTCTAACGTTGTACTGTTGGTATTTAGCACTGTTGACTAATGAGTTTGCCGACCACTGTCCTAGAAGTTCTAAAATAATGTGGTAAGTAGTTGACTACATTCATGTTCATTTATCATTACATATATACTAGGAGACCATGCATGATTTGAAATCAGGTGGTGCCACCCACCCTAGAGTTGCCAGTTCAGTCCTGCCTTGCTCCAGGTCCCTTGAAGCAGCCACAGCCTCTGCTGATCAGGCCCTCCC
The DNA here is from genome assembly GCA_004026805.1 of Lasiurus borealis. Lineage (NCBI taxonomy): Eukaryota > Metazoa > Chordata > Mammalia > Chiroptera > Vespertilionidae > Lasiurus > Lasiurus borealis. The sequence continues at coordinate 31,830 of PVJN01018037.1, forward strand.
CCAGTGCAGGCCCTGTCACTCCGCCCTGATGCTGTGTGCTCAATTTTCTCCTGTCCAGTGGACCTGTTATGGTGTCCCCATTAATTAGCATATTTCTCTATTTTACATGTGTTCTGTGTGTGTGTATATATAGGTATTTACACACACACATATGTAACACACTAACACATGTTAACTAGTTATTTGCCTACAAGAAAGCTTAACTGAGTATTATAAACAATTCCCAATTATAATAATATGGAAAATTTCAGGTATAACCTATTCTAAATCTCAAATGTCACAGTAAAAATACAAACTAGACCCAATTATCTCTTATTACAATAACTAGAGGCCTGCTGCACAAAATTTGTGCACAGGAGTGTGTGTCCCTCAGCCCAGCCTGCACCCTCTCCAATCTGGGACCCTTGAAGGGATGTCCAACTGACTGTCCATTTAGGGCTGATCCAGGTAGTTAGACATCCTTTTCACATCCCAGGACTGCTGGCTCCCAATTGCTCTCCAGCTTGTCTTCCTGATTGCCCCTAACCACTTGTCTGCCAGCCTGATCACCCCCCAACCACTCCCCTGCCAGCCTGTTTGCCCCTAATTGCCCTCCCCTGGAGACCTGGGTCCCCGCTAACTGCTCTTCCCTGCAGGCCTGGTCCCTCCCAAATGCCTTCCCCTGCTGGCCATCTTGTGTGTTGGAGTGATGGTCAATGTGCATATTACCCTTTTATTAGATAGGTTACAAATAATTACTCTTCTACTAAAATTAGCTATTAATTATTGTTCCTCCTCATTTCTAAAGGTAACTTTAGAATAAAACAACTGTATCTTTTATATAAACTTAGTGGCAAAGATGTTCAAATAAGAAAGTATACCTGAATGTCCTTTCTTCTCAATATTGTTTTCTGCCTGCTTTTCAGTGGAGGTAGTAATAAGTAACTAAATACACTGAAGGAGAAACATAACTACAAAAGGAAAAGGAAAGGTAAAATTCTAACTATATATTAAGGATATTCAATTCAAATTTTAGGAATTAGGATGCTGAGTCTGGTCTTTTCCTATTTTAGAGAGGGAAACATATAAAAGACAGGTGCCTACCCTGGTTGGGCATTACCCCATGCACTAAAGGGTTGCTGGTTTGATTCTCAGTCAGGGCACCTACCCAGGCTGTGAGCTTGATTCCTGGTAGGGAGCATGGAGGCAGCCATTCAATGTTTTGCTCACATTAATGTTTCTCTCTTTCCCTCCTCTTTCCTCTCTCTAAAAATCAATTAAAAAAATATTTTAAAAAAGAGGTGCCTAATGAAGAAAGTAAGTGATAGCAAATCTCCCTACCTGAAAATACCTTCTTGAGTGGTTCAATCATCGTAAAAAAGTAATGTAATTCATGGGAAGTCTTAACTTACGACACATTATATTGCTAATTTCATCAATAACAAAATCTCAGTTAATAAACTAGGACTCATGTATATACAAATACAAAGCAAAGATGGTAAGACATTAGGACTTACTTCATGGGAGGATAGGGGTTAGAGGAAGTATTACCATTACCAGACTTGGGGAAAATTCTGCAACATTTCAATGAAGAGGTGAATCTTGAAGGATGACCAGCATATCCCAAAGAAACTGATAGAAAATATATAGGAAGAGAATGTTTGGGGAACATGCCCAGTTTGGATGAAGCAGAATGTATGTGATAGAACAGTTAGAGATACAACAGAAAAGATAGTATGCATAAGGATCATAAAAAGTTGTCAATGTCAGCAATGACAGTATTAATATCTATACTAATAAAAGGATAATATGCAAATTGGTCATGATGCCCTCACATTAACAACTGAATAACTGGCTGCGTGGGGTGACTAGTTTGGCAGGGGGCTAGTGAGAGACAATCAAGCGACTGACCAGCAGGCTTTGTGGGGGAACCAAACTGGTAGGGAAGTTAGGGAGGTGTGATCAAACGACTGACCAGCAGGCTGCGTGGGATGACCAGGCTGGCAGAGAGGGGCAGTGAGGGGCAGTGACCAGGCCAGCAGGACGGGGGATGGGTTGGGGGGAGACATTGAGAGGTGAGCCAGCAGTCCTGAATTGTGAGAAGGATGTCTGACTGCCGGTTTCGGACCAAAACCAGCAGTTAGACATCCCCCGGTCCTGGATTGGAGAGGGTCCAAGTTGGGCTGAGGGGACCCCCAACCTCTAGTGATAAATAATAGTATGAATAAACATAATCTGAACAAATTCAGTAGATGAAGGGGAATGTCCTGATCACAGTTATACTTTGTAAATACCTATTAAATTTCTGTGTCTTGGTGATAGAGAGTTGAATAGAAACAGTGGCTCTTGACCTTTTGGGGAGGTGTGCCAGTCCCATTTCTGTTTGCCTTAGAATCTATTATTTCCCCTTTTTCTGTAATGCATAACAGGAAACCTGACTCTACAAAGAATGTTTCCTAGGCTCCATGTCAGCTGGCTTCTGAGTGGGTTCAATAAATGGAAAGCACGGGTACAATACTGAAGGGCTGTTGGAAGAAGCTACACTTTCTTTTCCCACTCCTTCTCTGCCTTGGCAGAATCTCCTCTTTATTAATTATTTAATTAATACTATTACTCCATCACCATACAAGTATTCCTTCCATCTGTCACATAGTGAACCCAGCTTCTAGGTTGCCTCATCTTTCCTTGTCCTGATAATCTTAGTGGTTTTCAGCTGTTACTACCCTCTGAGCTGGCTCACTTAACACAATGTGGACCAGTAGTTTTATTGCTAGCTTTACCTAGTGGCCAGATAAGTTTCTATCGAACAAGTACAAAAAACGTTTCACATAAACATTAAAGACATGCTTTAAAATTAAATACTCATTGCATTTTGAAGTTATTTATTACATGTTCTTAAAAACTAATATCTTTTTAAAGTATGATACTTTGTAAAACACTTTGTAATATGAAGTGGAGAATTCTCAAGATCTGTCCACAATGTGTTAAGCTGCTCTTAGCTTTTCTACCACCGTGTAACCAATTCCCTCATTAAATGCCCCTATCCTGACCTATACAATATAGGCTGATATGCAAATCGACTGAACAGCAGAATAACCTGTCACTATGATGCATACTGACTACCAGATTGCAGACACTCAACGCAGAAGGAGCTGCTCCCTGGTGGTCAATGCCTGCTCAACCAGAAGCCGGGCTCAAGGCTGTAAGTGCAGTGGTGGTGGCGGCGGAAGCCTCTCCTGCCTCCTAGGAAGTGCTAATGATGTCCAACTCCCAGGAGGAGTGGGACTAAGCTCCAGGACTGTGAGAGGGTACAGGCCGGGCTGAGGGACCCAGCCCGCTAAGTGCACAATATAGAATATTTGTCAATATTCTATTGTCAAATACTCAGACTAGTTTCCATTTTCCTGAATGGACACTGACTCATACAGAAAGGAACAAGCCTATTTAGTAATCCAAAGAAAGTTCTGGCCCAGTGTTTGAGGTTTAACCTATGAACCAGGAGGTCATGATTGAATTCCTAGTCAGGGCACATGCCAGGTTCCAGGCTTAATCCCCAGTAGGGAATGTGCAGGTGGCAGCAAATTGGTAATTCTCTTCTCATTCTTGTTTCTCTCTCTCTTTCTCCCTTCCTGTCTGAAATAAGTAAAAGCATATTTGTTTTTAAAACATAAAAGTTTTGGACACTTCACCCATAAAACACGCTATGTGCACATAAACTTTTACAGATAGTTTGTGGGACCCCAGAACTTTTTAAGCCTGCCTATTAAATCCAGATTAAAAATACTGAATCTCACATAAAAGTAACTTTTTAGAAAAAAAATTCTAGAAGGTACCCTGGCTTGTTTGGCTCAATGGATAGAGTATCTACCTACAGACTGAAGGGTCCCAGGTTCAATTCCAGTCAAGGACACATACCTGGGTTGTAGGCTTGACCCCTGGCCTGGTCGATGCATGTGGGAGGCAACCAATTGATGTATCTCTCATCAATGTTTTTCTCACTGCTTCTCCCCTCTCTTCCACTTTCTCTGAGAATCAATGGAGGAATATACTAGGGGTGAGGATTAACTACCACAACAACAAATTCTAGAGGGGGAATGTGAATGTAAATAAAGCCACAGAATTGTACACTTAAAAATCACTAAAATGGTTAAATTTTGCAAGTTTTCTAAGGAAAAATAAAAAAGGAAAGCAAACATACAGCTACCATAAAACATAGTAAGGGTGCAACGGAAGTAATGAATGATGCTGTGGAAACATTTAAGAAATACTAACTATATCTGCTGGATGAGGTTTCAGAGATTACATTTGACCAGAACAATGAATGTAAATACTTAGGGAGACAGGGATAATAAATACTGCAGGCAGAGGGAACAGAACACATAGGAAAAAGTGGAGAAACTTCAAGTAGTCGAGTATCTCTGAAGTATAGGTCAGATGTTGAGATGAAGCAGAATCAGTTCCACAGAGCACTTTGTATGACATGCTGATAAAAACAAACGGGTGATCCAGAGGCAATAGACAACATTTTGATACATCTGGCTTGTGCAATAATTAAAGAATTTCCAGCAAGGCAACAGCTGGCTGTAACTGAGTAACAAAAGCTGTTTAAATGTAGTAGTGAGGTACAAAAGTCACTGTTGTATGTTGAAAAATGAAAGTTAGCTCTAGCTGGTTTGGCTCAATGGATAGAGTGTTGGCTCGTAGACTAAAGGTTCCCAGATTTGACTCTGGTCAAGGGCACCTGCCAGGGTGGCTGGCTCAATCCCCAGTAGGAAAGATGTGCAAGAGGCAGCCTATCAATGATTCTCTCTCATCACTGATGTTCCTATCTCTCTCTCTCCCTCTCCCTTCCTCTCTGAAATCAATAAACAATATATTAAAAGAAAAACAAAACAAAAACAAAAACAAAAACAAAAGTTAGGTGAGCAGGTAGAGCAACTAAATAGTATTGTTCTTTGAATAAATTTGACTTGTGAAAGGATGATGGAACATTATATAGAAAGTGAGGTGTGGTGCAGTAAAGTGTTTAGTGTGTGTAGGTGTAAGGATAAAAATCCTAATTATATGAATTCTAAGGGGCGAACTTCCTTCTCTTTATTCTTAGCATTTGACAGTGTCAAAACATAGCAGACACCCAAAAGATTTGCTGAAAGAACATTATAAAGGAAAAAGCCTAACATCAAGAGAGGGGCTGAAGATGGGGAGGGAATACTGACAAGAGAAGAATCATGAGTGAATAATAAAACTGTTAATATTTTAAGTCACTAAATTTTGTAATTGTAGGTCTTTACATGCTGATATGAGCTTCAAGATACATGAAAAAAAAGAGCAGTTAATGCGGGAAGATTTTTATATATTCTTTTGCACAACTTGAAATTTTAGGTAAGTGCACAATCGTTTCAACTTTAATAGGAGGTGTAGTGTGAATGCTTTAGGCAGATTTTGTTTTGTAACAGTAAAGATGAATAGCAAGACCATCTGAGAAGCAATGACAAAAAGAGATGTAATAAGGAGTCATACTGCTAGGATAGGTATCAATCAAAATGGAATGTGAATGACAAAGAATTCGTTTAGGATAAGAAACAATGACTACCAAGTCCAGTGAAAAAAGTAGGAAGTCAAGCATATCAGCTAGTTTGTGGAGAATAGATTCACAAGTTGGGATGAATTATTCTAGTTAGAAAATCAAACTGTGTTTGTAAAACAGTGGTTCTTAACTGAAAGTGATTTTTAAAAAAAAATATATTTTATTGACTTTTTACAGAGAGGAAGGGAGAGGGATAGAAAGTCAGAAACATCGATGAGAGAGACATCGATCAGTCGCCTCTGCATGCCCCGCACTGGAGATGTGCCCCCAAGCAAGGTACATGCCCCTGACCGGAATCGAACCTGGGACCTCTCAGTCCACAGGCCGACGCTCTATCCACTGAGCCAAACCGGTCTCGGCCTGAAAGTGATTTTTGCCCTACAGGGAACATACTGTCAATATCTGGAGACACTTTTTGTTGTTGTCACAACTGGAAGAAGGGTGAGTGGAGCCCTACTGGCATCTAAAGGATAGGGGCCTTAGGTGCTGTTGAACATCCCACAATGCACAGACTAGTTCTCCATAAATAATTATCTGGCCCAAAATGTCAACAATGCCAGGTCAAGAAATCCTGTTGAAGACTGGATTACCAAACTGCCCAAACTAAAAAAATTTTAAGTAAACATTGCATGAAGGAAAAAAAAATAAAGTATGTCAACGTGATCATAAACACTGAAAGTCTACTTTGGACTGGATTGCATGCAAGTCTAATCTAACAATTACACGATAGCTTTTCTCAACCATACAAGATATAGATGTGAGTTAACTATTGATAATTCAATTCTGGTTAAGTGGGCAAAAGATTAGTCAAACATTAACAAAGTATCAGTTTAAACTTAAGTCATTTAGTTTATCAAAAAATTGGATGATGGAACCACCACTTTCTAATATTTCCTGCAAAATGTGTCTATCAAAAGCCCATGCATTTCTCTAGACAAAGATGGGTATTTTAAGAAGAAACAAGACAAATGGGTTTTCCTAACAATAAAACAACGGTAGTAATGACTGCAGACACTATGGGCAGCTTCATCAAAGATTTTTACCATTTACTTTCAGGGATGTCGAACACGATGTCTGTAAATCACTGGCTCGTGTTGTGAGTTTAATGTTGCTCTCGTTCCCAGCAGTACAATCCTCTTTAGTCTTTCGGGGTGCAAACAACAACAAAACCTATTTCCCACACAGACTAGAACACCTTGACCACTGGCCGAGGAACTAAAGCCTCCGCCAATGGAGGAAAAGCTAACCAAGACTTAGAAAAGTCAACTGAAAGTCATTTCTCACGTGAAGTTTCTTGATAGTTCCGTCTGTCCTCCCCCGGCCCCCCAAAAGGAATTGCTTCTGTTTTAAAATATGCAACTGGCATTTCAAACCTCTAGACGGGACGACTTATTGCGGTGGGTGGAGAGCGCGCCCACCGTCGGCCCAAACTCGTAGTTATAAAAGCGAGTTACGAGAAGGGCGTCAGGAAGGTCTTTCCACCAAGCTGGGTGGCTGGGGAAGTGCTTATTTTTTCCTATTTTGGTCCCAGCCCTGACAAGGGAAAGCGCACCCACGGCTGGAAAACAGCAGCCTTTCGTCACGTAGACAGCTCGCCCTCAGGGTCCCGGGGAGGTGTGCAGGCCCGCCCTGCCCTCGGACCCGGCCTCAGGTGTTCCGCCCGCGCCCCCCTTCAGCGCCCCTCGCTCCGCAGCCCCTGAGGAGAGGCGCCTCCACACACAAAGGGGCGAAAACTGCCAAGCCTCCGGCTGAAGAAGAGTCGCCGCCGGCTGAGGGAGTCGGCGGGGAGGCAAAACCCCAGAGCTTCCCACCCCGGGAAAAACCTTTGGCCCCAAAGGTCTTTCCGCCGGCGTAGCTGGCCCGACACCCCTTCCTCCCGCGGCCGAGCTTACCCAATACCAGCCGGGCTACGTCCGAAGGTAACAACATAATCGAAGCCGCAGAAGGAACTGCAATAGGACGCAAGGCTCGGGTAAAAGCCAACACAGCGACAGCCGCTGCGCCGCATCTCCCGGTTCCAGTGGCGGCACTGAACCCGCGGCAATTTGTCCCGCCTCTTTTGCTCCACGCCAGCCAATCGCTTTCGCGGGAGAAAGAAAGGCGCCGAAAAGAAACCCGCCTCCGTGCTCCTTGAAAATGTCGTCATTTCCTCCCTCTTATTTGGAGGGGTGGGGTTGAAGGAGGCGAGGAGGCGTGGTGCAGGC